>JAVYIG010000672.1:0-185616 GCA_035222895.1 Strongylocentrotus droebachiensis
TTACAAAAGAGAAACATGTTAACCAGAAGTCTATTCCTAATTTCCTATTAAAAGAGCACTCATTCATTGTTTTAAATGACAGTGGGTTATTTAGAATAATATATTCTGCAGCTGCCAGATACAATATTATGTCAAATCATGTATGCATTGGCAGTCCTTGTAAAGAGTATGACACCTTAAAAGTTAAAGGTTTCAATCATTCTTTAAATAGGTGCAGTCCTGAGTGACAACCTTTTTCCTAAAAATATATGGAACAGTAGATGTAAATCATTTTTAACATGTGAGATGCAACCTATGTTTTGTTACATTAAGCGTTTTAAAGTGTCACAACACTTTTGAAATGCTGGACATTGATTCTGCTGTCTTTGTATCGTAACATTTCTTAGGAGAGTATAGGAAATGTAAATTCCCTTGAATTCATTGTAATAATTTGTAGAAAATGGTATCTGTTATTCTGACACACTGTGTAACTAAGAATCAAGGCAATTATCCCACCTTTGTGTATTTTCCCCACAGTTAGATACAGTTAGATGAATTACAACTGTATGTTTTATTTTCCCTGTGATTTAAAGAGAGAGAGAGGGGATAATGCTCAAATCTGTTAGAAGCACTATCTAAGGCCATGTCTTATTGTGGCCCAAATTGTCAAAATCTCTTTGAAGGTTTGTCAAAACTACACCAGTTTTTAATGAGGTGGGTTCAATTAAAGGTAGAACCTAGTTGAAATACAATGTTTGAAAGGAGAAATAGATAATGTGCATCATATGGTCATAAATAACTTAAGAAAATACAATTAAATGTTTCAGAAATTTTAAGTACCATTTTATATTATGGAAATTAATTGCTTGTTGAAAAATATATCTGGCTGTTGGCATATTGAATATTAAGAAAACTAGATTTCCTTAATTCAATGCTTCTACATGTAGGTTTATGTGAAGACAAGACATTTCTTATTTTTTATACATAGGTTAACATAATTTTCTTTCAAGAGGATATTATCGACTGCTGACCCAAACAGTCCCATAATTAACTGATAAATGATCAGCAATTCAAGAAAACAACAGACAGGATTTAAAATTCTTATACCAGTCAGTAAATAAAATTGAATTCACCAAAGGCAACCAGAAAAAGATATGTACCCATATATAACCCTTCACACAGTGTTATTGAGACTGCTATTTTATTCATCATTTACAATTCTCCCTGTAGAGCCCACTTTAAAAGTAACCATATAAAAGACAGTCAGTTGGGAAATCTATTGGCTTTATCCCCTCTTGTTGCTCCTCATGTAATTCAAAACACTTAACAAAAGCAGTTTTTGGGGTAGGTTTTGTACTTTTTGTTGTTACAATAGATGAAGTAGATAAGTTGAAGCCATTTAAATTCACTCTTTTGTTGAGTTGGTTGTCCATGGTTGTACACACCAAATCAAACTGTAGTAGCCAAACCTATTTACAACACTTTTCTTAACCCTGGCTGACACTACCACCTAATATAATGTTTCCCATCTAATATTCAAAAGGAAATTGATTTTTCAATATTGCTTCTTCAATGTGATTTAATTTATAATCATAATGTGACTTCACAGTGGACCAACCTGTTGTAATTTCAATAACAATTGCAAGCTGTTCTGTGATCAAAACATTAGATATATGAAAGTTGAGAAAGTTTATATTTTCATACAACAACTGAGCAATGAAAAAGTAAAACAAATATTTTATTTTGGTTTTTATTCAAGTTCATTCAATTAATGAGTAATTTCAAGATGCCTTCAGATACAGTGTACCTTTTGGAAACCATTAGAAGTCCTACTTTGAATGTATAATATTAGCATCTTGTTCATCTGAGTCACTACACAAGCCTTGTCCTCTATCGGAATCCAGTGTTGGTACTGAAGTACTATTAGCATACTTGTATGATGGATAGACACTAAGGTCATAATTCTAACATTCTGAAAGCTGTAGGCCTATATATCATTACTCATTGACTTGCATGTATTACCAAGGAGTTACTTGGTATTGCCGTATGTGGTACCGGCAGGTACATCTACATCTCTAGCTTTTGGTTGTCAAAAATGGCTAATTTTTATGACCGTGACTGATAAGCTAATGGATATCTCAAATAAATGACCAGTCCTTTGTCAACAAAAATAAGTCAACTGTATCCAGCTACATGTAGTTTCAGGTTTTTATGATCCATTAACTCACTTGTGATTGTAAGCTTTACACCTCTGAGTAAGATTTTAGGAGATTAACCTGTTGGCTGCTAAACTATCTCATTTCCATAGGCTTAATACATGATCCATGTGGTTCTAGATGGCAGTGGGTTAACGAATTTGATACCTGTAGTCAAGTTAAGGCTCATGCATATAAGATCAGGTTTCGGTTCACTAGGTTGAATGTACTTTGTATCAACTATCTTTGTATTTCAAGTGGATAATGAGTGATAAAAACCCTGTCCCTAATTAATGAACCTGTTTTGTTATCAGATTTACATACATGTAGAAGAACAATGAACTATGGTTTTAACGTTTTAATGTAGTGCATGCTGACAGTCCATAGAACTCCCAGGGACTACTCCCAAGGCATCTAATGCCCCTATCCCTCAAAAAATACATTTGTCTTCCTCATACCAGGTGTATAGCAAATGGGTACCTGGTAGAAAATTATTCCCTGGATATTATGTGACAGTATCATTGTACATGTACATGTAGCTCTTATACTGTATGTACTTTTTGTAGGCCTCATAATTAATTTGACAAATTTCTTTGATGTTGGTAGAAAAATTAGCCAGACACTCACTCCTTATGCCTTCTTAAACAGTACTGGTACAACAGTTTTTTGATATACAATTTATGGGTGCTTCTTTCAGGCATCCATGGTGGAGCTACATGTAGGGCTCTTTAATTCAAAAATTACCAATTTGTTGTTTTCCTTATTTAATGCCAAATTTATAAATATGATTCTTGCTAACTGGGATTGACGACTGACCATCAAGGGTCTGTAAGAGAAACACTCGTAACATAATTAGTAAATAGTATTAAAGTTAGTAATACTCATGGGATTGCATACATGTACATTAATTTTTGCTAAATTAGGCATGCCCATGGTCATCTTTCAGGTTTTTTAGAGTAAATTCTTTAAAAAAACTACATATATTTTTGAATCTACCAGTAATCTATTTAATGCTTTGACTTTAAATATTCACAATGCCCAGTTTCCACGTAGTGACACGCGATGTGGTGTATCTAGGCACACAGTGATTGTGCGTGACCAAACTGTCATATCATTCACAGACAGTCATCGTTCAAATCAAAACACATTGTTGACTTTTTTTTACCAATGACATACCAACGGTTAAAACATCCCACGCTCTGCCCTTGAAAAGTGTGACTCGCATGTCATTGTCAATGATACACGCTGCTACACTGTCATTGTAGTTGAAAATTGTAACAACTACGGCCAAAGTTAAAAGTTCTTTTCAATCCATTGTTTTCTTTGGGGGTCAACTTTATTTAGTTGCTGACTCAACTGGGAGGATGGTCGGCAGATGACCGTTATTTACCATTTTTCAAATTTGAGAATTCATTCATAAAGTGCTCGGTCATAAGTGTTAGTGTGCACTTCAATTGTGGTATGTTTAATGGTAATGGTAATGGTAATTTGTAGGATAAGTATCATAAATTTTGAACAATATACACAATTCGTTTGCAGAACATTTGAGCACTCTTGATCAAAGGTCATATAGTATCAATGTACATTGTTCAATTCAATTCAATTCAGTAATGGTTCTATTTGACAATGCTGTGCAGCTAAACGCGGAATTGGGGATGTTTACAACAATTTCTCAATATTATTTCATATTACATTGTGCCATTAAAATTGCTTTCAAAATCAAATGACAAATTGTATTTACTTAAGAGTATGAAATACTTGAGAAATACTATATTTTTAAAACAATCCTCTCTTATTCAAGTACCCTGTCTATGTGAGGAAATGTCAATGCAATTATGTGAAATGGTCCATAATTATAACAAGGTTTCAAAGTAATTCACTCCTAAAATGCTGGTGTTGCTGCTTTTCTAATTGAGCCACTAACCATTCTGTTCATTTTGTGCTTAGGGACAGCTAACTATATATATGTAATTAGTTATGATATTTTTGTGAACTTTATCCTAAAATATCAAAGTAATTTCCCCCAGTTGGGAGGTTGATTGCAACATTTTTCCACACCTCTCTGTTTTCTGCCACCCTTCCTATAGATTCTATGTAAATAATATTTGAGCTTCTGAGCATTCTGGATCGAAGGTCATACACTATCAGTGTTAGCTGTGTACATTGTGCGAATCATCTTATTTGTACATGTAATCATTCAAAGAATGACATGGAAATTGTAAAGTGACCTGTTCCCTTTATTGGCTCCACTTATCAATTTCTATTTCGCATTTAAACTAACAAATCATACAGCAGATCATTGAATTTTGTGTAGTTGTGCATTTATTTTGATGTTGTTTACTTTACCAGGTAAATAGGGGAGAATTAAACATTTACAACATCTTTAGAGTATCCTACCACTGAAATTGTGGACATATAAATGTTTGATCAAAGTCCAATAGGTAATAGGAGGCATGTAGAGCTATGTATTTGTAGGCCTGGAGTTGTAATTGGCTCCTATATAGTACAAAAAGGTGTGCTAAGCAATGTGCCTGTGGAAAGGTGTAAAACAGTTTGTGAGACTTTAAAAAAAGTTTGATATAATTATTGCACTATTAAGGAAGTGACAGGTTTATTTGCCATGGTAAATCAGTTTGAAGTAGGATCCTATATTCACACCCCCCCCCCCCCCCACTACAGGAGTGTACACCAGACTAACTTTGAAAATTTGTAAATCATCCTGTCTATAGGCCTACAAAGTCAATCATCCAAGTTGAAACGTTTTTGACATACTACTAGCAAATACATGTAATTTCAAAGAAAATTATTGAAGTAGTTGAAATTTGCCTAAGTAGGGCTCCAAAATAAGTTGTTATGCAAAAGATCTGCCCTTTCTCTTTTTGATATTAAAGTTTTCTTATTTTGAAAAATTGTTCGAAACATGATATGTAATATATTTCCATTGATTTGGGTTTTGTTTATCATTTTGCTTTTGCTTGTTCTTTTTTTTTTTTTGGGGGGGGGGGGTGGGGGGATATAGTACATGTACCTTGTCTTTGATTTTCTGATGAAATGTGAATCGGATCACTTTGGGTAATTAGGCATCACAACCATAGGAAGTTGGATACATACAGTACATGTCAATGATCAATCTAATATCTTTAATATCAACAGCCATTGTGGTTAATATTCATCCCAATTACATTAGGGGTATTGTATCTTTTCCGGTCTGATCCAGTTAAGATTCTGGGTCAGTTCTTGATGATCTCCTGCTGGTTTAGGTCCTGGTTGTCCTGCTGGGAGTGTCCCTTCGGGCAAGTCGGTAGTCTCTCCTACAGCTGCACTGGTCTTATGCTTTGGCATGCATGATCGCAAGGACTTACAAGATATCAACTTAAAGGCATCGTTTAACAATGTTAAATCTGAGATAGGGCCCTACGTGTTATCAGTGTCTGTAATAGTGTAATATTGAAGCCCTAAAAAAAAATTGCCCAATAGACTGTAGTGTTATAAAAACCATTAGGAAAACAAAAAAATAAAATTTCAATTTCCAATCATAAATATCTTAATAATCAGACAGGCGATCGGCTTGTAAAAGTCATGGGATTCCTGACTGACCTACATGTAGATGTAAAGGTTTATAATTATGATTGCAACATGAGCTAAATCCAGGATTTTGTTTCAGAATCTGAGGCAATGTCAGCGAGTCAAGATATACAAGTCCAATTGCCAGAATATATATGCAAATTATAACATTGCATATCGGGTACAAGAAACTATTCTTAAATAATGAAAAAATATCCTTTTCTTAAACATTCTAATGCATTAAAGTACCCACTCAACCAATGCATTTCACATTTATTTAATTATAAATGTTGTAAAATACAAGGGTACATGTATATATGTGAATATTGCTTGCCTCAGTCCCTAACCATCTGGTTAAGATTAGCCTGTATTTCGCACCCTTACTTGAATAATGAATGAAATCCAAACCAGGGGGGATATTTGGTGGATTTTTAGCATAATGAGACCAGTCTAGCCACGGACTCAGCAAGAGGGATGCCAGCGGAGGCTCATTTTCTAAACCATAAATTCTCTGAAATTGCGTGATAATATTCAGAGGTCTATGACCTCAGTGGTATGAGAACTTGCTCATCGACTGAGGCGTAGCCAGGGGCACAATGGGGACATGCCCTTCTCCCCCTCCCTCTGCTCATCTGTTTAAAAAATGTAGTTATCCACAGAACTCAAGGCCTGTTCAGATATGGCACAGTAAACCGTCACAAACTGAATATGACATATCTTTTTTTTTAATGTGTTGAATGAATGGCAATTATCTGTGTCAACTGTTATAGAAATGTTAAGCGTATTACACTTTACGCCATCATAAGAAACCGCAGCACTTTTAATTGCAACGCCATAATTTATCTGAACAAGCCTTTAGGTGTCAAGACGTGAACCACAGAACTTAGGGGTCACTACCACCAATACTTTTACCCTACCCCAACTACATGTGACTCTGTGATTATGTGTGTCAACCCCCCCCCCCCTCATTCGTCAACAAGTCTACGGGCTACGCCATTCATTGATTATGTGTAAATTGGGTCATGAACTCTCAATGGGTGAGGAATGTAGGAGGAAATCATGAAAACAAGCGCTGTACACAAATTGTTTACTGCTTTGACTTTACAATGGAAGTGTTTTGGGAGCTTTGGTCTCCCTCATAATGTTGGGCTATAGGCATGTCAATATCGATCGTTGATCTCTAGCAAATTATGTAGAGGCTTTATGTACTTGAAAGTGATAAAATATAAAGCAGGGGAAATGAAAGTAAGGGAGAGAGAGAGAATAGAGAAAGAGAGAGAGAAAGAGAGAGAGAGAAAAAAGCTGTTAAGTTTTGCAAGAGCATTTTTCAAACATTTTATTTTCTGAACCAAAGAGTACTCTCATATTTTTTTAGCTAAGTTACAGGTGTATGTATACTTTCCTGTTCTTTCAAGAATATTAATGCTGCTATCAATGCTCTGAATACATTCAATACATATCATGATTATAATGACATCCTTAATTACACCATATCAATTATTATTTTGTTATACAGGATGAAGAAGGAGGAGATGAAGGAGAAAAACAAGAAGCTAATGGAAACGGTGCTAGTCATAATGGAAACGATCACGGGGTAAGCCATTATGATCTTTCATTGTACAAGTATAAATGTTTAATTTATTTATTTAAAAATTAACTCTATACGTTATTTTAATAATGTATCCTACGGTACAGTAAGCTTTGGTTCCTGAAGTCCTGTATATAGGGTAGCCTTTTACGCTGCCATCCACCAGATCTAAAATATTGACTTGTGAAAAACATCAATTGTCAGGCTGATCCTCAAGTCTAAAACATTCAGTATGTTGGGTCTTTGGTCTTGCAACTAGATATTCAGAATTGTGAACCTACAGTCGACTGGAGAAGTTTGTAAAAATATCATGTTATATTTTGTTCTCCTATAGTCGGCCTAAGTGCAGTTCCTTCAATTTTCATTTGCTGTAAACTTTATACATCTGAATTGGGAGTAGATTTTTACAGGAAAAATAATGAAAGAAAGAGAGTGTTAGTGACAGAGGAAGATGGTGTGTGTGTGTGTGTGAGAGAGAGAGAGAGAGAGAGAGAGAGAGAGAGAGGGAGAGAGAGAGAGAGAGAGAAATAAATAAATAGGAGATAGGGAGAGTTAATGCACGCACCTGTGTGTACTTATAGTGCCTATTTGCAGTAGTAGCACAGAAAGAAAGAGAGAGAGAGAGAGAGAGAGAGAGAGAGGTAGACAGAGAGATAAGCCATAACAAGGGTACAGAATTCAAGAAATCATATATATGAAAGCAGTAAAGAGGTATCACACTGAAGAACTTAGGAAGGGGCTAGCAGGGGCTAGCAGGTATTATACACATGAGAAGAATCCTAGATTCCATGCAGATTCCGTGCAGTACTTTAATATCCAAAGCAGATAGCAGAATTGGCAGAGCCATAAAACCCTTCACTCCTAAATCACTCTGTTACATATGGTCAAAGCTTTGAAGATTTGGGATAAAGACTTAACAAGTCTTGTGCTAATCAGACCTGACAGTGCCTTGAAGTATAGTCTTCCAAATCTGACTTTGTGGCATGTCCTGGAGAGTTGTCATTTAACAAAGCAATAATTGTCAAATGTGAATATTTATCCACATACGGTAGTACTTCAAAGAGTTTTTAGGTTTATAGCGGTCTTTAGAGGTTTTATATGATCCACATTCTACACAAGATATTGATTTTGATATTGTAAGGTTTTAATTTTACTGATCCGAATGGTTACTTGTTTATTTGTACTGGTGTCTCAAACCAGTCATTTTGATGGCGTGGGTTCGAATCCCACCGCTGCCACCAGTTGTAAGGACTAAGGACCCACACTAGACAAAACTAGTCTTACATGTTTGATGACTCGAGCTGCACTGCTATATTTTAATTTACTTCTTCCTAATAGGGATACTAATATGACAATTTAGTAATAAAGTCTGCAGGGGATACCAAATTGTATGGCAAATATGATAATCCAATAATGTTTTTAAGGAATTTGGGAACTGAGCTTACATATTATGGAGACTCAAGAATCCATGCATGCAGTTTTGAAGCATTAAGAAACTTGACAAGATATAATGTCTGCTTTGATTCTATAACATAACAACTTAAACTGAACATAGACACTCAGAAACATTTGGTTAAATGAAACCAATTTCTCATTTCATAATAAGTTGTAACAGCTGACTTTTTCAAACTGTTTCAAACAATGGTATCTTGTTTTTGCATTTGGCTGAATAGATTTCTTTATGGTGAATACAGTGCAATGATAAAGAGAGAATACAATGAGATCTTGAATTAAGCGATGTATTGAAGAACTCATCCATGCGTACATTATAGAAGCATTACGCGCTATAGAAAGGATAGGGTCTATGGGATTGTAAAATGATACTCGGTATAGAAACACAGTATAGAAACACAGTATAGAAGCACTGAGTGCTAGAGGAAGATGAGTCTATCGGATTGTAAAATGACACTCAGGGATTCCAGGGATACTTTGCTTCTGGCCCTCTTTAGTCTTCCATTCTAAACCCACTTAATCCATCTTCAGTTTGAGTTAGGAAGAGCTCAGAAGTAGATTTACAGTCAACAAATAATTTATTCATACTCTTACCAAGTTTTGTAAGTTATTAAGTTTTGAAAAATTAACTTGTCCCAATTTAGTCTTCCATTCTAAACCCACTTAATCCATCTTTAGTTTGATTGGGGAAGAGCTCAGAAGTAGATTTACAGTTAACAAATAAGTTATTCATACCGTTACCAAGTTCTGTAATTTGTAAAGTATTGAGAAATTGATTTGTCCCAATTTAGTCTTCCATTCTAAACCCACTTAATCCATCTTCAGTTTGAGCGGAGAAGTGCTCAGAAGTAGATTTACAGTCAACAAATAGATTATTCATACCTTACCAAGTATTGACAAATTAATTTGTCCCAATTTAGTCTTCCATTCTAAACCCACTTAATCCATCTTCAGTTTGAGTTAGGAAGAGCTCAGAAGTAGATTTACAGTCAACAAATAAGTTATTCATACTCTTACCAAGTTTTGTAAGTTATTAAGTTTTGAAAAATGTATTTGTCCAGATTTATGTTTCTTTAGAATGTTACATATGAAAGCTTATATTTAAAGGTATTCCATAGAGGCCCTAATTCAAACAGTCCACCTTTCATTCTTGAATTTTGAAAAAAATACATAAAAACATCACATTTAAAAGGCCTATCAATAGTTTAGTTGTCCACTGTATGTGTACAAATGCTTTTGGAAAGATGGTGTCCCGTTGTTTGAACAAAAGATTACTAACAATTTCAAAGAAGGTACACATTCACCAGTCTTGAAACTTTGGATATGATACACTTAACAATTTTGATGGAAGGTTGATAGTTGTGGGATTGACAGAGTGATAAATGATATGTGTAGTATGATGCCATATGGGAGCTTACGAAGCTCAGTTGCATTTTCCATTTGATATCAACATCAATGAAATAGTTACATATGATCAGAAAGTTGACAAAGAGTTCTTTACTTCTCATTCTGAAACTGAAAGAAAGCTGCTCATGAGGTAGCTTCATTTTCTGTAAAAGAATTAATAGAATCTGTAATTACAAGTAATACAAACTGGTAGATGTACGTTTACATCAATTGGTCTTAGAACCAATATAAGTACTGGGGTTAAGCTCAGCACGTCGTATCTACATGAACGGACTCATATGTTTTCATTGTCGCCACGCATCTGTCTCTACAGAAGGGGTTATGAGCTGACAGACTAGATACGATGGCTGCAAAGTTCAAATAGTTGACAGTTAAATGCCTGAACTAAATTAGATTGGCTTTGGGGGGCGTGCTAATTTGGGAAGTCGTGTCAAAACGGCAGGGAACGATGATAAAAGAGCACCCTAAACTGCTAGATTATAAATTGCTCCTGCGATATTATAGAGGTTGGGGCGTAGAGATTCAAGAAATTGGGTAGAGTAGTTCTTGCCTGCCAAATCCTTTGATGAATTTAGTTTTCTTCTTTATTTAAATGAATGCCCAGCTTGGAGAATTTGGCTATAAGTTGTTATATATGAGTAAACTTTGTGTTTTGTTTAAAGATAGAGTGGAATAAAGTGGGACCTCGGGATTGGTTTGGAAACAAGGACAAAAGAGATAAACTTGAGAAAGATATAAAGATGGGGAAAAGAAGAGAAAGATGGGAGAAAAGAAAAGAGATTGGGAAAGAGAGGGAGAGGGATTTTTGTTAGAAAAACACGAGTGAGCCTATATTTTTTCTGCAAAACAGACTTTGATGATGAAATATTTCAATTTATTCTTTTGAAGTAGAGAGCTCGATAAATTCTAGCCACATTCAAAACAATATATGTTTCATAAGTTCAGTTATTATGTAAGACCATTCAAAACTTATAATGTTCAATACTAATAGCTCTAGTTTTGTTTTACAATGGTGAGGGTCAGTGCACAGTCCTTGGAACAATATTTATGTGTATTTCATGGATGAAGGAATGGCCTTTAATTGTGATGTCAGTAGCGTCTTCTTTCTGCAAACATATCATGTTGATAAATGCTATGTTCCTGACTGATAACCCTTGGATACCAATGACACAAGGCCATCGGGGCATGTGCTCCTGCTGTGTGTATGAATTAACCCCATTCACACTGCAAAAAATGGATGTATGGCTTTACATTAAAAGAAAAGCTATCATAAGTAATTTTTTTCTATTTCTAACATTGTATTATGAAATGCTGTATACTGAAAATTTATATTTGGGCATTGTTTTGAGAAGAAAACAAATATTGATTTTTCCCCCTCCCTATTCAGATAACATGAAAAACTTGTTTGAACAATACAAGACATTGTGCATTAAAAAAAACGTATTGCAAAATGTACTGTATGTCTGAGCATTGTTCTGAACGATAAAAAGCTTTAAGTTAAGAATCAAGGACCTGGGACCTGTTTCACAAAGCCTTTTTCCAATGACAAAAAAAAAAAAATCAATGACAAATCTGCTGATAACCAATCAGAAACAAGGATGTCATAAGCTTATAACAAAACCTTTCATTTGTCACTGATGACAAGTTGTTTGAAATGGGGCCTGTTCTCGTCTGAACAGTATGTTATATGAAAAGTGTGTAAATACATGGGGCTTATTGTGAGTGTGCACTAATGATTGGTCAGCTGTCATGTTATTATACAGTTATTGACTGGCAGGGGGTGTAATATAACATTATTTGGACCGCTGAAGGGAGTTATATTTCCCAAGTGGTTATATTTTCCCGAAGCGCGCAGCGCTGAGGGAAAATATGGTCACGAGGGGAAATATAACTCCCTTCGGGTCCAAAGAATGTTATATACCCCCTGCCAGTCAATAACTGTTATATTAGATAGCCCTTTTTTTGTGTGGGGGGGGGGGGGGGGGGGTCCAAAAATTGTTTGCCCGAAGAAAAAAAAATCCCCTTTTTTTTTCAGAAATTACGGAAAAATAATCTGTCGAGAAAGTTCAAGAAAGAAGAAAAAAACCTTACAAAAAAAAAAATTATAAAAAAAATTTGGGGAAAAAAAAAAATTCTTACCGAAAAAAGCATTTTTCGGGAAAAAAAATTAAAATTACCCAAAAAAGCATTTTTTGGGAAAAAAAGAAAATGTGGAAAAAATAATTTCAAGGGAAAAAAAAAATTCATGAAAAAATTATTGAAAAAATTAAATGACCCTCGGTAATGGTGTAATGTGTGTAATTGGTGGCATACAGTCCTTAAGAGGGCGACATGCATTGATTAAAAATATATTCATTTCACCAGCTGGTTAATATAACACCGAAAAGTGACCGGCCAGGAAAATATAACAATTTGGATCCTCACAATTGATATCACGTGACGAGCTCTGGACCAATCACATCTCGGTATCTGTCTAAGCTATCTAATATATAACGTTATTATCCAGAGTGTACGCCCTTTCAATGTACAATGATTCTATATTTAAAATGACGTTTCAAGTTTTGTATACATTTCCTCTAGTCTTAACAGGCCATAACAATTCAGAGCTAGGATTTTATGTTATACAATGTTATTATCCAGAGTGTACGCCTCTTTCACTCTACGATGATTCTGTATAATGATGTTTCTTTATATAAGTTTTGTATAAATTTCCTCCGGTCTAAACAGGCCATAAGAATTCAGCTCTTAAGAATTCAGAGCTGAGATGTAGTTGAGGCAAAGATGACACATTCTTGTATTCATTGCTTGGGAAGTTTGATGAAGTGAGAATGATTCTGGTGGAATCTTTAACATTCCAGTGCAGGAGGTCAATGCATTTCATTTGGAGAGTAGATGTTTTGCCATTTTTTGAGGGGGTTACAGGGGTAGGGTGTTGGGTGTAGGGTGTTAGGTGTTGATTCTCGCTTGGGGTGTGAGAGGTCCAGGGTTTGACTCTTGGACGAGCTCCCAATCTGTTAGGTCAGAGAAATTAGCTTACATTATTCCCTTCCACAACTTAGAATTAAATGAATACAATAAAAATCAAGACGATTTGTTACCTTTCATTCATGGTTTAATACTATATCTTGATCATCTCTTGGAATCATATATTCTGAATCATATAATTTGCATATTCATACCAAAGGTATGGAATTAAATACTACTCTTGCCCAAAATACAAATCATTTACATTTATTTCCTACCACCAAATGATGTTATAAATATTTTTTGCAGTAGACATTTTTAATCATCAAAATGTCTATTTGAAGAAAAAAAAATGTAGGTTTTGTCAACTGAAAACATACTTATTTTCCCTTTTCATGAGATGTTATTCCTGCAAAATGGAATTTCATTTAAAAATCATGCAAGATTGTGTCTCAGTGGATGTTACTATGGTACTAAAGAAAAGAGCAGTCATGAAAGGTTACAGTTAATTTGAGAAAAAAAGAACAAAGTGCCACAAAGTTCACCCCCATGCTTCTCGTTATTGCGAGGGGGATATTAATATGTTCAAGTACCGGTATAATACATTGCCTAAAGTCATGCTTCTCTGAAATGACTATCTTATAATGTGAGTCTTTTCTTGTTCATCCATGGCTTAATAACATGAAGGGGCAACTTGAAAACTCTGTAGCAGCAAATTATTCTTGCCCTGTCTATTTTGATTGAATCACCTTATTGACCCCTAATGACATTGTTGCAGAAAGTTGACATGGATTCAACCATGGAATGTAATGTAGCATAGCTTGATGAAAACATGCATCAAAGGTACAATTTTACAGTATATGAACTTTTGATTTGGTATGGAATATGAGAAAGAAAGCATACCTGAAAACTGATTGAATTATTTGTTAGAGGAATAAATGTTTATTGAAATTAAGTATAAACCAAATTCAATTTGTAGCATGTGGATTTCCCTGACTGAATTCACAGGATAACAAAAATAAATAAAAAAGAAATTTAAACTTTGATACTGCCTAAAATCTTGTTTATCGTTTCCTTTAAGACTGATTGTTTTCAAAAGTTAGTGAGAAGATGCAAAACTGAATATGTATTGCTGCTTTCTGTGTACATATTCTATAGCTTATGCAATACCAATCTTTATAGCAACGGTGCTTGATGATTAAAACTCATGTCCTGTACATTTTGGCTTAACATTGTATTTCCCTTAACATTGTATTTCCCTTATGTACATGTAAGTCCACAATTGATAGATTTTCTAAATTTGTAAAGAGCTGAGACATCACCAATATGCGTTTCAATTATGTTCAGAATAGTCAGGGACGTCAAAATCATTGATCCTGTGGGTGGACAGGTCTCTTGCCCCCTCCCCCATACACCCCTTTCATAACCCGTAAGTGTGTAATCAGGTGAGCAAAACTTCTAAATGATGTATTTTCCCCCTTCCCAAATCCGTGGATGGATCAATGGCCCACAGCCCCTGAGTTATCCCTTTAATCAGGATGGTCAGAAAGCCTGTACATTACACATTCCTTCATCCATACTGACTGATGAGCACGCATCCATAGAATGATGCATTCCTTGGAGAGAGGTGGTATTATCCCTGTCTCCTGAAAGCTTGAAAATAGCGAGATGATTGGATCGAGGCCTGGCAGACAATTTGATTGGTCTAATCTCATAAAAAGGGATGTATGGTATGTTGTAGGATTGCTTAGGAGAAGGGGGGGGGGGGGGCATATGTTTTCTCTCCTGTAAAGCCATGTATGTGGCAGACCCTATATCCCTTACAACATGCACAATATTTTTAAATATCCCTAGTTTTTATGTTTCCCTAGATCAGAGATAGAAATGGTATGTGGTTTATGGGACTATATATCCGCAGATAGAAAATATGAGATGAGCCTCTACTGTGGGTATTGGCAATAGAATATTCAGGCCTGGGTCAAGCGTGACAGTTGCTTGAACTGCTTTTGCAGCAACAGCACCGGCCTTAAGTTGAATTTATCTTACAATTCAATAAACAAAACTCTGTGGGTAGGAGAAAATCAACAACATCTTGGTTGTCATTCCTGAAGTTATCTCAACTGCCCACTGCACTCCGTGGCCTTGGGGTATCGGTCAGCGATGCCCAGCGTGAAAGCCTATAGGAGGGGCTGTGTCAGCCGACCTTATAGGAGAACCTTAATCTAGGTCAGTGTATCTTTTGTTATGACACATAATAAGTCACTTGATGGTGGACTGCAAATATATACTCTCATAGCCTAAACAGGGAGGGATCCAATATTTACTTTAGCAACATTTGTACCTTCACCTCTGGATTATAATTCATCGAAGATAAGTAAGGTCGCTTTATTAGCAAAATGTTTTGGCTTGAAAACATGCGTCTAGAATATATGCAAACTGCATAATTGTTGAAAATCAACATTTGAACCACATTGTTCAGATATGGAGCTGGTAAATGCATTATACCATCTTGATGAGGCTTTATGTAAAAAAAAAAAAAAAATTTAATTATGAAACAAATTTTGCTAAGTATTATGCACTTTGCTTTCAGACATGTCTCTTTGTTCAAATACTTATTGCCAAGGTACCTAAGGACTGGATGCAATTTGGTTTTTAGGTTACATTTGGGGTTATCTTTGGGGATATGTTCTAAGTTATGCTTATGGATATGTTTAGGGTTATGCTGAGGGTTATGTTTGGGGGATACATGTAACCTGTATGATGTTGTATCCAGAATTTAAACTAGAAATTCAACTAGCTGTTAGAATATAAGTCTGCGGTACGACTATTGCCACACCATGTGTTGTAAAATCAAACACACATGGAATATGGAATATGATTCTTAGAATCTTTTCGTCAGTAAAGCAAACCATGTGCTTGCTTATGAAGATGTGAACTCATTGGAGGAAATAAGTCTGGACAATTAAATTTTGAAGTCAAGTAGGGGAGAGGGAGTAGGTTGAAAGATGAGGACCCAGGGTACAATATGTCCTTCATAAATCTTTGCTGTCTGCTGCTGTACTGATGATTTCCTGTTTAGTGTTCCCATCTAGGTGAGCAGTGGGGAAAAGTCTTGGACGGAGACCTCTTCTACCAGGGGGCCCCAAGAGCCCTCCTCTTGATACCCTAGTTATTGTTATAAAATATTTTTACATATTATTCTTTACATTTAATATCCCAGCTTTGAACTTTTCTAAATTATGTCTATCCTTTGGCTAAATGGTAGTGTCTGGGTAACAAACAGCAGTCTATCTTGTGAGAAAGGTATTTGTAAGAGCAGTACATTTGAAAGCTATTGGTGTTATGAATCCATACCCTTGGAATATACATTTCATCATAGTCCTAAACATGTCCTAAAAACATATATAACAGTTATATATTGCATTTATATTACAGTTATTGTTATCAATCATACAGTGTACTATGTGGCCTTCAACCACTATAGTCTTAATGGTGCATTGCTGAACTGCACAAAGTCTCTATCCTGAAGTTCACATAAGTGAATTTACTAGCTGAACGGTTGAGACCAATATTTTTCAGGAACTTCTTCTCTATGATAGCTCTTCCAAATTAATGTGAAATGAGTGAGAAAGCTCACTAATTATATTTCACCTTAACCAGAACTCGACCTTCTCTGTATGTCACTGTGTGTACTGAAGTGCATTACTGAACTGTGCATAGTCCTATCCTGAAGTTCATTTAAGTTTTTATACCAGCTGAACGGTGGCTAGTTTGGTTACTGTGTATGTTGGATCATTAGAATACCATAACAGACAGGGGGCTCTGTGGGGTTTAACACATGATCAAATGCCACCTATCATGTTTCCTCAGTCATGTTAAAGGTACAGTGCTACTGTTGTACACACATGACCCTCGTGGTCAGAGTTATAGATAGGGTATAAGGGAGGGGGCAAAGGGAATTTGAATTAGGGGGTAAGGGTACAGGGGCCCGATGAGGTTTAACACATGAACAAACGCCACGTATTATGATTCCTTGGTCACTTTAAAGGCTGTGCTGGTGTAGTGCCATGAACTGCAATTGATTTTAATCCTCATGCGCAGCGTTTAAAAAAGATAGAAATAGTGTAGGGGCCGGGGCACAGAGGCAGTGATGCTGAGTTCTGACTATCCAGTATTATTGCTTCTATTCCTCATGTATAAATAGTGCCCAGGCTTTGTTTAAAAATGGGATAGGGGGTTCAATTCAGATTTTCTTCTTTTTTGCATTCCAATTTGCTCCTAAAAACTGGAATAAGTGTCAGGCAAGCAAGGAAAAAATAAATTCTCATGCAAAAAGTTTTAAAAATGTGTACCATTATCAACTTCTGTGCCAACAACAACATAACTTATTTTTCATTCTTTATTCATACGTCACTAGAATATGTTCCATGTGAACTTGCACTGTACATAACACTGCTTAATACGAGGCATGCCTTCAGGTGTGCAAGCAATTGAAATGTAAGCAGATTAATGATTTAATCCTGTTTAAAAACAAACCAAATCCTGTGGCACGTACAGTAAGGCCGTACAGTAAGGCCTTGTCCACACGTGGTTTGGTAAAAGCCACCTCAGAAAACACTGCAGCAAAAGAAAACATGTCATATACAAGTGAATGACAAGTGATAATAAGAGAAAAGGGGTAGCAGCAAACAACATATGCTTGTATGTGCACTCATTTATATCTGTCATTTAAGGTAGAGAAAGTTGATTCTTTGCAATTGTCCTGTACGACATACATGTATTGTGACATTTCACTTATTGACTTTATCCATTATTTCCTTTTATTATAGAAAAATATATTGATATTACATAGAATAATGGTTGTGTCTGCCTTTCTGGTATAGCTAACCTTATTCTATACTCTTTTCGAGAGATTTTCAATTTCAGATGAAATACATGGGTAAAAGTCATATGCCATACAGGACTCATTTGACAGAATCTCCCACTACACTTATTCAATTTAGTATGCTGTAGTGTGGATTTTCTTGAGGCTGTTTACGACATGAAAAGAAGGCTCAGGCAGTACAGCCTATGAAGACCAATTGAAACCATTTTGATACAGCAATGTAAACCAAGGCATGCTGTACTGTGCCCTGAGGTCACTCGCATATGTGAAGGAGGGGCAAGGGGGGCAGTCTGTCCCTCCCGACACATTCTTGACACATGAACTAAAAAGGGGAACTGCATTTTAGGTAATCATTTTAACTGTTCAGAGCCAAAATGGTGTTATATCTAGCTCTCTGTTTTTAATGTAAAGATGTATGTTAGTGTTTGTTAAAATATATGAGTTAACAGCCTTCTGGCTTTGATTTGTTCGTAATCTTGGGAAACACTAAAAATACAACACATTCTCAAAGAAAATAAAAAACAAACAGATGCTTTAAAATTACCCCTACTGATGCCAAGGTCTGAACGGTGATAATAAGAAATACGCCTAGCAATTGAAACCAATGCTGAAGTAACATTGAAGAGACCAAGGTATGTTGTACTGTGCCTGGGGTGCCCTGTGTAACTCAACATATGTAGAACAATCATGCAACCTGTTCAAAGCCAGAAGGGCCTTAACTCTGTATTAAAGTGTGTGAGTTAGCGCCCTTCTAGCTCCAAACAGACTTTGTAACCTTTGAATGGAAGTTTATCCGGCGCTTGGATGATGAGCTCATCTCCTAGCATTTCAATCTTACGTCTGGCCATGTTGTAATGCGATACCCAAGGAATCGGATCGTAGCTGGGGACGCATGGTTCAAAAGTTTGAAGGGAGGCACCAGAGATATTATATACCTGGCTGTTTTTAAAGCCATGTGCAAACTTTTAATGTACAGGTAATGAGATTTGCATTCTGAATAGCTTGTGGTGAAGAAAAGGTTGCTTGTTACACTGTCAAAACTTTGTCAAATGCTTTTCCAACTTAGTAATAGATGCATGTTATGTTGATGTTTAAAGTTATTTAAGTTACTTCCTTACTATATTCCTATTCAAAATGCATTTTTGGAGCACCGTGGTATAGTGAGTTAGTCACTTGATCAAAAGGTTGAAGGTTCAAATGTCTCATTTTAACACACGTTCTTTAATGGACAATGCTCTCTTGAATCAAGAATTTTGCCTTGAAATGTGCTGTTCACCAGCAATACTGAAGCTAAATGATGGCTAATGTGTGTATCATTAATTGAATTAGCATAATTATTTAGAAAACAAAATGACTCAAGATTTGTTTATATTTACAGTGGATAGTTACGAACTTACAATGCTTTTATAAAGTCAGAAGAGAAGGAGATAACTTGCTTTGAAATAAATTGCACAATTGGATTTATTGACCATGGGCAGAGTGACATAACGATTCATCATCACTGGACAAGGCTAGTTAAATCATGTCCTGAGAGACAATAAAAGATAATTGAGACACTGTGCCGCCACAAAGGTCTGAAGAATACACCAGTGTTTTGACAATTACATAGTTGTGCCTTTTAGTGATATTAAAGGCTATGACAAAACAGTTTTGCAGATGTTGTCCCAGTTTTAACTTGACTATTTGAACTTTGAAGAGACCTTTATTTCTTTTGTCAGAGTCCAGTTATTCTTCAAACACAATGTTACAAACAATTGCCTATGATATATTCCTTGTATAATTTCTAACAGGTGCTAAGATTTTGCCTGATTTCATGAACTGTCATCTCAGCTCTGTTTCAAGATACAGTTCAATCTTTCTATAGAAAGATATAGGTATAGAACAAAATAAAAAAATTGATACAAGTCTGACCTGAGTCTCACTTAAGGCATATTGTGTAAGATCACCTTCATCACTTTTATAAGACGATGTTAAGCTAAATAAACATGTATGTATTGCGTAATCATAGTTGTCCCGATTTAAGTTGGTTGGTTAGAAAAAATACCAAAAAATGTCCACCACTCCCAAAGAGTAGATGATCTGTTTGATGTAGTTAAAGGAAGATCCATGTACTATGCAAAATGTTCATGGTTTGAAGGAGGTGCGATAGCTCAGTCGATAGAGCAGTGGTCTCATAATCCGGCGACCTGGGTTCAAAACCAAGTCAATGCGCTAGTGCCCTTTGATATGGCCTTCATCCTCATTACCAAGTCCCTCGGGGGGAGGACCTAAAGCTGTTGGTCCTCTGGTTGCTTACTAACAAGCATTTATGCTTTCTTAGCAGTCATGTAAAATAACCACCAATATCTACCGGGTATATATATGAAGAAATGATGCATAAAGCATCATCTGTTTGGCGTCTCTACGAGATGAGCTGTAGACTTCATTATCACTAATAGCTATGTGACAACCTTCTCCCAGGCAATTAATATCTAAATGTGTATGTAATAGGCTTGGGAGCGAGCGCCGAGTACCCGACTCTAACCGATTCTGAAATCCAGAGCCGAGGAGTCGACTCCAATCTCTAGAGAGTCGATTACTCGAGCACGTCGGTTCCGAGAAAAGGAGTCTCGGTTTCAAGATAAGAGTCGACTCCACAGCACAGAGAATGAACAAAATCAGCTCTGAATGCATGCGACCGATGGGCGCACTAGCAGCATGCGATTTTGATACACACATGTGTGTGTGTACCTCCTTCGTTACTCTGTGCATTAGAGTGAGGTGTGTGTGCTAACTGCCCCCCCCCCCCCCCCCAGCTGAACGTTTGACCTTTGGTGAATGCGCAAGAGTGTTGGAACAATGGCCCCATTTTCTCACCTATTGGAGCCTGTGTGATACTGATCAACAAGTTGATTCATGTTTTCTCTCGTGCGCAAACTGATTTATGTGATTTGTGTTTACACTCTCTCTCTCTCTCTCTCTCTCTATCCCTAGTATCCCCTTCCCCTAGACATCAGACGTTTAGTTTTCTTCCTCAAATAAACTAAATCACACAACTCACAATTAATTTCCTCCTCCTTTCTCTCCCTTGAATTCTCCTCATCAGGTTTTTTTCTTCTTAAAAATAAGTTTGACAGGTCTACAATTTACATGTACATTCCCCCACCCCCTTTCTCTTGTCCTTCAGTTATTTTTTTTTCCTCACAAGAATAAATGTGGCAGGTCAACATCTCCCTTTCTCCCTTTCTCTACCCCTCTCGCATCTCCTTCTGTTATTATTTTTGTCTCAAGAATAAGTTTTGCAGATCTACATCTCTCTGTCTTGTGTTCTTTTGGGGGGTATTTAAACAAGAGTAAAGTCAGGCAAGCCAAGTGTCCCCTCTCGCTGTGGCATTAGCGCCATCTCTAATAGTGGCTGAAAATGCAGACTAGTTATTCAGAAACCACGTAGCGCTGTTATCTGTTGTTTAGAAAGCACGTGGTTAGTAGTAACCATGGGAATGGGTGCCATGCGCTGGAGCTGGGGTCATTAAAGTGCTTGTGTGGCATTGGGCGGGCGGCCATGTGAGCATGATTTATTTACACTTAGCTCTTAGATAAAGATAGGTCCCTGGGAGGAGAGCCAGTGGGCCAGGCATGTTTCGGATATATTTCATTTATTTTAGGCAGGGAATCAGAATCTTTAGTTTTACATGACGACTTCTTACTCTGATAATGGATTGTTTACCCTATTTTAGTGGAAATAATTGTCCTGCATATCTTACATTTTAGCAGTGCAAGTACGAGTTGATTATTCCATCATTCTACGTTGAAGTTTAGAATTTAAAATAGACCTAACATGTTTTTGTTTGTTTACATTGTTGCCAAGTTGCCATGAGTTATTAAATAATTAATTACTTTATTAGCAGTGGTCATGTTTTTTCTCGATTTGATTGAAAGTAGTAAAATAAATCATTTCATAACTGTTTATAAAGGTATGCACTTCTTTATTGTTTGCATGAAATTGTATAGATATCATGAGACGAAACAGATATAAACACAACACCAATTTTACACACACAAGTCACACATACAGTCATACTTTTGATACTCATTTTTCAAAGTAAAGTTTTCCAAAAAAATATCACAGAAAATCATCTGTTGCTATCAGTGCCACTGCTGAGTGGAGCCGACATGCACAGTACATAACGTACAGTGTGTAAACACCTCCCTGGTGTGTGTGTGTGGCCTTGCCTTGACAGCATTGTGGCTTTATTACATGTACTGTATCTGGCAGCCAGCGGGAGTCGATTCCACTTGGAACCGAGGCCGAGAGTGGGAACCGGAGTCGGTTCTCATCAACAAGGGAACCGCCCAAGCCTAGTATGTAATAGGTGCTGATAGAAAGAAACTGAGTTAACTTGCAAACTTGCAGTTCTTGAGTGGAATGAATGTAACAAGATAAGTGGAGGATACACTTCGACTGATGGTCAGATCATGTATAAACAACTAGCATCCTTTTTTTTTGGGGGGGGGGGGGTGGTGGTCCTGATGTGAGGGGGAGGGGGTTATCTAGTGTCCAACCTTTTAGTTTGTCACAAGTTACATGTCTTGACACTATGTACAAGTTGGAAGGATATATGAGAAGATTAGCTGTAGATTTAATTTTCCTTGCCAATTACTCTTAACTTTAACATTGAACAATATATTGAAATAATTCATTTTCTAATATTCACTTTTCTCTGTTATTCAATAAAAACCAGAAAACAACTACTCCAAAGAGGTAGGAAGACTAAAAGATGTCTAGTTCTGATATGTATTTGCTGCAGACAAAAATTGATATACATGTACATTTGCACCTGCACAGTTATGTGCGTATATTGCAGTTGATCGGCAAACAACATATGGCAGACAGCAAAATTGAAATGTCCAGTTATAGATAGGTTTATGACAAATCCATCATCTTTATTGCATCATCAAGCAAGACATCCAGGCAATATCAAGAAACAAATTTAGTGCTTGTCATCCAGTCTGACCTCTGACATTTGGCCGAAGATGGTTCCAACTGATATATGGTCTTGTTTGTTTCAATATTTATCTCAATATTTCTCGCTGTGTCAGTTTGTAGGGTCATTTGTGAAAATGCTGCCTACTTAAAATGGAGCAAGACAGACAGTACAGAAAAGAAACTAGTATTATAGTAACAGAATTGTGTTAAGTAAACTACAAATAAATGTGATCTCTTGATATGCTCTATCGTCACTAAGGTCTTATGGTTCACATAAGTGTGTTTATGAATGAGATACTAATACACTATAGAATACTCTAGTTAATAAATTTTGTGAACTTCTTCCAAAAAATGAATTAAGAAAAAAATATGAATATTTAATTTAGAATTGGAAACAAATTTCTCTGTTGAGAATGTACAAGTTTCTCCATTTCTTCTTCATCATGCATATAATTGTGAAAAGTGCAATTGTTGTACAGAGACCTACACAAGTTGTTGAGGTGTTTTCAATCTGAACTAGTACCTTTTTTTCTTTGTTCAGAAAATTCTTTTAAAATAACATATCATACATGTCTAACGTGTTAATGAGCCTCCCTTTTGTAATCAATATATTTGTTTTGTAATTGTAAGATACTTGTGCGAAATAGGGCGTTGCATAGATGTGTTTTTATTTTGAGTGCTTTCATATCTTCTACAGACAGCAGATTATGTGAATCTTCTTTTTTGTTTTGGGAACTGCGATGAGTTTCTGGTTACATTGTGTTTAACACATTCAAAAAAGGCTTTTGTTTTATTGTTAAAGATGCACTTATATATTTTCAGTAGCTGTTGAATATTTCTTTTTTTTTTAATAATTATTTTTTATTTTGTGTCTGTAAAGGAGCACTATAAAGCAGTTTTGTTTTCATCAGAGCACATACAGTAAATTTATATAAAAGCTGCGCTATGTATATTGATCTAATTATTATTTATTATTATGTACTGGATTTAAAAAATCAATAGGCCTATAAGCACATAATCTGGATACAACAAAATGAACATAATTTATTTTGATTTGAGGGGTTTTGGGATGTACCATCTTTTGTAAATGTAACATTTTCACGCTTTTTTTTTCCTAGTCTGATTGTAACATGAATTATGGATTTTCTAGTCTAATTTTTAGCACCAACATCTAAGAATACATTGTCCATTCACTTCATCCCACACTTTCTCAATGAAGTTTACGGGGTATTAAACCAACTTGTGTGAACATACTTAATATACCCCACTTGGTTGGCTTCATGAAAAGCTTAGTGTGAAAATGGTTACCGGTATATACTAGTCCCATACACTGGGATTGGTGTCATAAAAACACTCCCTCCTAGCGCAGGGGTGGATCCAAAATTTTACAAAAGGGGTGCTGAAATGTACAAAATTACGAAGCCTTTACCCTTAATTTTGAACCTTAAGGTGCTCTATGGTACATTCTGAGGCATTTCTAAATGCGTAAACTGAACATTTATGTAAATATTTCTGAGCTTTTTCCATTTCTTTTGTTGGAAAGAAAAAAAGAGGTGTAGTGTGCCCCCACACCCCCTGGATATGCCCCTGTATCCGGGTTGGTGTCATGCAAACCTTGGTGCGAAAATGGTTATGCAGTCCCACCCATTGGAATTGGTGTGGTGAAAACACTATACATCTTTTGGGGCAGGTGGGACTAATGAGGCATGCCACCTTACATCCATCATGAGGCTATGTTTGTCAGGTATTAGTCTGCATCAGGGAGATCCTGTTCCCATCTGAGCACGTGTGATAACATTAGCTTTAAAGAAAAGTATTCTGTGGAGAGGGAGGGGGCTGCTTTTTTGTCTTTTCCCAGTTAGAATCATGAACAGACATTTTTGGTAGTTTTTCAGTCTCATCAGCACCTTTGATTAGGCAATTAGATATTGGCGCTTTATAAATACCTGGATTGGACCGGATTGAGCTGTCCAAATAAATGTGCCATTAGCTGTGCCATGGTGTTGTAAAAAGATCTTTTAGCAAGAATTTTCCAAAATGTATTGCTGACAGATTGTTTTATTTGCAGACCAAATCCTTATTTGCATTTTTACTTTATTTCCATACCTCATATTGATACAATATATTTCATTTACTAGTAATACATTGATCAATAAGAATTGCAAACTTGATATCGAAAAGAATGAGAAAAAATGTTTAAACAGTATCTTCTTTAACTGCATTTTTTGTTATTTGTTTATCAAATCTGTGATTGAGATCAACACTGTTTATCAGCTTTAATATTTGTTTATCGATCTGAGACCATTACATTGAAATCATCACACTTTTACTATTAGATAAATAAACCATGAAATCATTAAAGCTATTTCTAGGAAGCAGTTTCTTTGAGTCTGAGGTAGATGTGAACATGTTGTAATATTTCTCATATCAGGGGGGGGGGGGGTGTTTCATAAAGGCTAGGGTCGACTTTAAGTTGGACTTAACAATGGCAGGCCATTCATGCCACTGTTTGCTCTCACCATTATGATCTTTAGATAATATTTTTCCTTCAATAATGAATAATCAACATCAACAAAATTAGTAGATTTGTGACCATGATTTGTACGACCCTTGAAAGACCAATGCCAGTAAACATTGAGAGTAAACAGTGGCATGAATGGCCTGACATAGTTTAGTCCAACTTAAAGCTGATCTTAGTCTTTGTGAAACACCCCCCTCCCCCCCCCCCCCCAAAAAAAAAAAAAACAACAACAACAACAACAACTACGAACAAACAGCTTCCTCACTTTACACTGATGGTACTCGGTTATGTCCATGGGTGCTTTTAGAAGAGAATAAAGTTTGACTGCACTAGACATACCAATTGCAGCGGACATACCAAATCTTGGTCATTGTCTTCATAACTTCAACAAAGATGATAAAAACTCATCTAGAAATTCCCCAAAGGTAATTCTTCAACCCATTTGCATTCATCATCACTTCTTTACAAGTTAAAAGCTGGACAAATTTTCAAGTTGAAATTCTCTGTGTTTCAAATCTCATGCCCTGTATGTTTACACAATCACAAATGCCATTGCATCATTATCCTCATTCGTATATACTTTGGATGGGATGGGATGGGCCCTATCTCCTAAGCTGGATCTGTTTGATATGATGGTCTAACTGAGCATATGGATTCTAAGTAGGTGTAGAGATAAAGCCCTGTCCGATCAATTAGAATACAAACATCTGTATATCAGTTTCTAAACAGAGATCAGTACTACCCAACAGATAAAGTAAGCTTAAAGGGAGTAGTCAAAAAGCGTGAAGACTGGGTGATGTAACTTTAAAATTGTTTTTTCTTTACAATCAGGTAATTTTCTACAGTTTGTGAACAAAGAAATAAATAGAGAAACCTGATTTGACCTCCAAAAAAGAACACTTTATATTATACTTTGATATTTTGTTTACATATGTACCATGTATTTGAGGTACCCTTAATTGTTGATACATCAATTGATCATTAATTGATCATTACCTATAATTATGATTGTATAATAACATGATTGCAAAAGATGTCTATGTTTGCAGCATCGCTAGCTCATTTTTGTCATGGGTTGTGTGATTCCTTCCGACTATTCTTTGATTATGATGTTCATCTAGCTGTGTGCTATAGTCAACTGCAGACATGTTAGAAATGATATGTCATGAATAATATGCTTACAGTACTTTTAACAAATATCTTGTGGCATCAAATTTCCATATGGATCTTTCCTCTTTCTTTGCATATGTCGCTGTTTGAAACACAAACAAATTGATCTGTTTATATTTGGCAGCTTTCTGGAAACTCGCCCGACATCCTTCCGCAATTTCCTTATAAAAAGAAAATTCCCCTTGGGTGGAATTATTCCGGGACTGGTCGATATTGCAGCTGCCATTTCTAACACCCTTTGACGCTTGAGATTTACACAGATGAATTTATACGAACACCCTGATGTCTTAACAGTGTGCCCTTGTTTCACCTCGTAAAACCTCCTACTGCAAGGCATGCTTAACTTAAAGGGAAACTGAACATTGCTATTAAGGTACATAGAGCATAAGGTTTGACATTTTTAGAAAAAATAACAGTTGATAAAAGTTGCACATCTTTGTAAGGTCAAGATTATTAGACAATGGAAGGAGATTCTCATATTAACAAATTTTCTTGTAACTTTATGTTATGTTGTTTCAAACTCTTCCTGTGTTTGTTATTATTTATACTTTATTGTAATTGTTCCTAGATCACCTGTTAAAGTCTAGTTCTCAAAATGTTGTTATGACATTTAGATAGACTTTCGAAGTTGCACATATTGTTGGTAAGATCCAATAGGCCAGTTCACGGTTGCAGTCTGAGCATGAGCAGATAAAGGTCATTGCAGAACAAATTTTGAAATACACAGAGACGAAATACTGGATACGTGCTCATGAAAGTTATGTAACATTATTCATTCATGCACATTCAGTGCACTCCATGATACACAGGTGGAAGTATTCTTTGAAAAGGGGAAACAAAGGCTATTTATATAGCACCTCCATCGCTGTAGGAGTGATTTTTTCAAAATGTTAAAAGTGGGACCTCTTCATGTTTGTAAGATCTGTGGATATTCGGGGTCATTGCAGTAATGTGCTAACCGTGAACTGGTCTATTGTTCAGTCTTAGTAGGATGTAATGTTAAACTGACGATTATGACACCATATGCTCTCCAGCTCATTGACCTAAAGCTATATATGATCATCCTCATTAATCACAATCATCATTTTCATTATCATCATCAACAACATCATCATCATCACTGTCATTACCATCATCTACATCATCACCATCACCATCATCATCAACATCATCACCATCATCATCATCATCACCATCATCATCATCATCACCATCATCAGCACCATCATCATCATCATCATCATCACCATTATCATGAAGAGTCCTCATATTGTACCCTATATGTAATGGGCCAAGTAGCATCTTCTTAAATATTGTGATAGTAGCCATAGGCCTTCTGCATGAGCTAACCTATGTACTGTCTAGTCTAAACAGGATACGATCAGTGGCGTATCCAGACCTTGGGCTCAAGAAGGGGCAACAAATCTCAGCTTACGGCAACCCAATAATTCAGCATTGATTTCATTTGTACTATAGCCTGTGTTACGTTTGGGGGTCACAACATAAATGGAAGGCTATATAGCTCTGCTATCTTATCATCGCCTAGTTGCATGCTATAAATGGGTTGATAAATTGGTCCTGGGTCTCATTTCCCCTTACTCATAAATTGTCATGTTTGGAATTAGTTTCTTTGATATTAGTAGTATGTCAGTTTCCCTGTTTCTGTTGGGGCTTAGTAGAAAACTACCGGTATTTAATGTATATGCTCCATGTTTCTGTTTTTTCCAGATTAATTAAATCATTATTGTCTTTAAAATGAATCATGAAGTAGGCCTATGTACAAATTGAGCTTCATTCTTTTCCTGGTGAAGGATGTATGGGGGAGAGGGGGGGGGGGGAGGGGGGGGGGGCAGTTACCCCGTTATCCGCTTCATGTCCGCTAGTTGACATGATGTTAAGTCTATGTGATGTCATGTGCTAACCAGCTGATTATTTGACCTCTACATCTTCCATCTATTAGACTTACTACAAGGTGTCACAAAAAAATCCACATAGGTAAGCTAGCATCCAATGTTATCTGACTCACATATGTATCAGTATGCTATACACATCAACAAGACCCCAGTGGTATAGGCCTACAATTCTGATAAACATATGGGGGATATTGTTGAACATGTATTTAATTTTCAGTCGTAAACTGATATCATTCAAGAGGTGAAATATGCTCTCATCACTTTAATAGGCCTATTTCTACTTTCAGTCTGTTGTAATGATCTTTTTCTTTTGAGCCCACCAATTGCTACAGAAGTTTAAACGTTTCATACTTCAGAGCCACTAATCGTTTCACTTGTTATTTACACCAACAGGTGAACAAACTTATGTTTATAGCCTTTTTTTGTCCAGTAAATTACTTCACACATGTAATGCAGATCTCGTGAGGACATACATTTGTGACCACATACATTAATTTTGTGACCACATGCAGCCTTTAAAAACATTGTTAAAAGTTATATATTCTCATTGGAGGTTAATTATGTCATCCTCTTTCCAGTCCAAATCCCCTCCTGAAAATCTGGAGCTCTTTCTCAGCTTTCCAGAGTTGAATCATTCTCACTTTTGCTTATGTGTATTAATTTTGTTTGACCGATTTCATGAGCTGTGGTTGCTTTTTCTGAGACACCATGTACTCATACCGGAGTATACTGGTGTCGCATTGAAAGGTCACGAAGCACTCCTATTTATCACAGGATGGGAGACTGGGAGGATGATGAAGACAAATTAACAAATTAACCCCTATCATACCGATGCTCCTTAATCTCTCACAAGATGTGAACAGATGACATCATCTTGGTAGTAGGAATATGAAGTTCCTCTGACTTTGACATCAGTATTTCTGGTAAAAGTCGGTGAAAAACCAAGAGCCTGACTTTAATAGCATTGTCCAAACCTAAGGCACTCTTTACATATATTTTGCCTAGGTTCATTTCAGAAAGTGAACCTGAGGCAATTTCAAAAGCCTGATTCATCACACATTAAAATGTGCAAACATTACAAGAACACATTACGTCATCTCTCACAATTTTAAGTTCTCTGGCTTTGACATCAATATTTCTGGTAAAAACTTTGAGAAGATCCAAGAGCTTGCTTACACTTATTCCACTTCAAGTTCAAGTGCCCTGATCATAAAATCATACTGTCAACTTGTAAAAATGTTAAGTACTTAAGTCTTTTTTATGAATTACATTTAAAGTTAAGAACTCCCTAAAGGAAAACAAATGCACTCATTTGACAGAACATGTACAGGATTTATTGTAATTGACTTATAGGGGAAAATGCAGGTTAAGTCCCAGTAATGCACAAACATTGAGAATGGATTCTAAGAAAGTTTTAGGCCTACGTGTAATTTATAGGAACTTACAAATGAAAACAACATTTAACTTTAAATGTTAAAGCTTTTAACTATTTGTGTACACAAGCAATGACATGTACAGATATGTACAGTATATACAGCTTATCCTAAGATCCTAGGCTGACATGTCGCCTCCCTGTCACTGTAAACAGGAGTCATTAATGTGTTTGAATGAGGGTCTCCAAGAATATAACCGCCTCTGGAAATATCTACTCTACTCTATTTCGGAAGTGATTTCCTTGAATACCTTTTTATAGACCAATAAAATGTTTTACTGTGCCATGTAGATGGTTTCAATTACATTATATTTCCTTACTGGGAAGGAAGATACTTTTACTTTTCCCCTGTGTTTATGTTCTGATGATACAGTCTATCTTCATAAGGTCATCATAAACCAAGGTCATGAACTGAACAGCTGATGTACTTATGTCACCAAAACAAATTGAACTGCTTTGACAATGATAAGTTGTCTCACTTATACTTTTAGAACTAAGGGTAAGAGATGATTTCATTTTGGGCATGGGGAAGTGGGATTTTTAATATTTTAACGAAAAATCCTGACTATGTAAAGTAAATTGTCTTCTAGATTTCAAATTTTGACTTTGTAACAACGGGTCCATTTAATTACTTAATACAATATTCAATGATCTGAAGATTGTAATAGATGTAGAGGCCTGATTCCAATATATCATATGCACTTAAAGGGAAATCCAACCTTGATTACAAACTAATGTTGGGGTAGCGCCAGGAGTGTCACAATGTGACGGACATTTGCGCTATATATTAAAGGAGCCACCATTATTATTATTATTATTAGTAGTATTACTCTAGAGGAAAGCAGAAAATCAGAGAAGGAGACTGTTGAAAGTTTGAATTAAGTCTGACAAATTTTTAAAAGAAAATTATAAATGTTTAAATGTTGCAATCACTATAGGTATGGGCTCTCCAAATTGGCTGAATCAATGATGTCACTGTAGTGTAATGCCTGACAAATTTCCCTTTTGTTCCAACAACAACAAAAATGATTTTTCTGATTTAACGTGAATAGTATTTTGTAGATTGTACTCATACTTCATTCATGTTTATTTATGTTGAAATGGTTGCAATATGTACCTTTAAGCAGCGTGTGCATCTACCAAGTTCTGGATGCAAAATTGAACAAAAAGTAAGATAAAAAATATCATAGATTCAGACTTATTGTTATCATTTTTATTATTCATGTAACACTGAAATCAAACTTTGTCCAAGCATATTCCTGCCTTAGGTAGAAAGTTACAGTCATGTACCGGTAGTTAGTTGCAGGAAGAAAGCAAAAACAGCTGGCATAGATTAAAGGAGGAGTATATTATTGTTTTGCTTTACACCGCCTGTTATTAATAGCATAGTGAGATGGGAAAGGCAAGCAAATTATATTCCAGGGTTTGTTTTCCAATACGCCCAGGTTGTGTTTTTTGTAACGCGAGCTCCGGTCGAAACAAATTTGATGGTGAAAAGTTGAAAATGTTGATGACAAATGCGAGGGAGATTGTGTTAATCCTTTGCACACAATAGTAGTAGTATTGGAGGGAATGCACTAGCTAGAATGCACTATGACATAGCTAGCATGTCAGGCCAGCCCTATTGAAGACCATATTAGGGTGGTGTGCGTCATATGTCGTTTACCCCGGGTTTGCCGGCACCTCGTTCAGCGGCGGAGGGGAGAGGCGTGAAGAGAGAGTGACAGAGGGAGGTAGGAGGAGGATGGGAGGAGATGTGAGGGTAGAGGGGGGGGGGGGGGGTGGGGGGAGAGAGAGATAGAGAGCGAGAGGGACACATAGAGAGAGAGAGAGTAAGAGTAAGTGAGAGGGGATAGCTACAATAAAGAGGGATGGACACATAAGATAACAAGAGGAGTAAATAGATAGAGAGAAAGAGAGTTTAAGAACTGTATAGATATGTGGATTGAGTAAAAGAGGAGAGGAGAGGGAAAGAGAGTCAGGCTTGTCTGGGAATGGTAAGAAGAAGATCTTCATGAAGCACATACACATGTGTGTGAAGATGAGAGTACATAAGGGAGAAAGAGAGAGAGAGAGGGGTGGAGATAGAGATATGAAGTGAGAGACAGAGGGGTAGAGATCGAGAGACAGAGAAAGTGAGCTGAGAGAGGGACAGATACAAGAGATGGGAGAGTCGGTAAGGAAGGAATAGGAGATAGATAGAGAGAAAGAGGGGGAGAGAGAGAGTCAGAGAGTTGGAGCAGGGATATAGGTTCATGGATGGAGCGAGAGACATAGGGGTAGAGACTGAGAGACGAGATAAAAGATATAGGAGAGTCAGTAAGGGAGGGATCTAGGAGAGAGAGATAGAGAAAAGGGGGGGGGGGAGAGATGGAGAGAGAAGAGAGATTATTTTGATGAATGGAGACCGGAGTGAGTGTCAATCTGTAAGTACCAGAAGACAGGACAGTGCCATGTAGAATGATGAAGACCCATAAATGACTTACAGGAGTGATTGGGAGGGTAGGGTGTAGAGAAAGATGTGTGAGTGAGAGAGAGAGAGAGAGAGGAAGAGATAGAGAGAGAGAGAGGGGGGGAGAGAGAGAGAGAAAGATAAAGAGAGAGAATGGGGGGGGGGAGAGAAATTAAAAATGAGGGCAAAAAGATGGAGTAATAAATGCTGAATTTAAAAGGAAACAGACAAAGAGAATTAGAGAAATTGGAAGATGTCAGAGAAGATGGCTGGACAAAACTTGTAAAAAAACAAAACATGTGTGAGGTAGTTAGATTAACTTTGATCAATTGATCAATCATTCAATTGATTGTGGTTTGTGAAATCATTTTTTTAAATTCCAATATGATATGTTGCTTTTCCTTTTCAGTTTTCTTTCTTCCCTTATCCCTTTCACCATCGCCTCAGTGTTGTTCTGGCTATCTCTCTGCGTCTCTCCCCATCATAGAGTATTATGGTATTTTTGTGGATATATCGGTACTCAATATTGTAATTAAATTCTACAAATTATATGTGTATTTTACTTTCCATACAGGTTTTTCTCTGGAATGCAATTGCATCTTTTCAGTCAAACTCATAATCGATAGAGAGGAGCACGAGTGTCAAGTGTGACAGGCATATCAGCACTATAAAGTACAAGACCCTATGTTATATATGGTTTAAATTGCTTTTTAAAGAATTGTATGAATATGTTTTAATGAAAGTAGTTGCATTGAACTCCTTTAAGACAATTCAATTTTTTCCATTTTACTTTCGTAACTTTGTAAATATAGAGTCATGATTCTGGAGATGGATCGTCATCTGATGAGGTATATTATGTTTAACCATGTACAACTATTATCCATCTTGTAATATCAACTTAATTATGGTGCACTAATGTAACTAATCAAACATTGACTACCATATTATTCCTACTTATTTTGTATTTTTTGAAGTGATTTAAGTGCTGGCAAATATTCGCATAAGAGCGCTACAGAAATGTAGTTATTGTATTCCCTTGTAAAAAAAAAGTACCATGGTAACCATGGTTCTGTGACCAAATTATCATCCACCATTAGAACCATGGTAACCATGGAATCAAACAATGACATTTGGAATCAAACAACGGTAATTTCATTGTTTGATTCCATGGTTACCATGGTTTGAATGGTGGATGATAATTTGGACAAAGAACCATAGTTACCATGGTACTTAACCATGCAGGGAATAATTTTCCTCAATTTTTTTGATTAGCAATTTCAGCCGATGGATAAATATTTCAAATGAAATTCTGTACATTTCTATGGAAGAAAACTGCTACACAAAAGATATTTTGTATAGCAGTCATGCAAAAATGCATAGCAAATTGCGATGCGATACCAGGAAAATTATTCCCTGCCATGGTTATCATGGTACTTTTTTTTTAGAAGGGTTGTATAGTGCTACTTTAAATTTGAGTTAAAAGGAAACATAATCTCAGGTAAATGATGAAAAGCTGTATGCCTAGTAGAAGGACATTCACAGATGTACAGCCATTAGATGAAGATTGATAGAAAGACAGAAGACATATTTTAACAACACATTTTAGTCTACATTCTTTTGAATCATTGACAGTGAGGTTATAAATTATCTCTATCTTTATATTTATAACCTCTACAATCATAAAATCTGCCCCAGTCCATGTTCTCTGACACTGTTTAATAAATAATTGCAACACAATTCGAAGTGCAATGAGGAAAATAAGGTTGAACATTCAACAGATTGCTGTGATAGAAATTACCGTTATATAAATTAGTTCTTCTCTACTTTTAATAATTCTTTTCTTTTTACTCACTTATAACATATAGTTTATACGCTAACCATGATGTTCACCCATTACAAATTCAAAAGGTTTTTTTCTGACATTAAATCACTTTGTAATTTATTTATAGAATGTGTTATTATAGTAGTTTTTGTAATAAGTATTTGTATGTCATGGTTGAAACATTTTGAATCTTATCTAAATTTTTCTCAGAAATTCTTTCACTCCAGGTAATCATATTTACAATCTAACCCAGCGTATATATATACTTGAGTGTGATCACTTTTACAAAACAGTAAAGAAAAAAAAATACATATTAATTCAGGTAGTACAATATTCTATCAATACTTTAGCTGTTCATGTACCATTTCCATTATAAATATTGTGGTTTTGAATTATGAATTAACATACTACTTACAATAATGTCACAAGATTTTTCTAACAAGTAACAACATTATTTGTTGTAATTATTATATCATTACATAGTCTTGTATGTATGGGGTGCATTTTTCAAGTTATTTTGATCCCAGTTTTTGTTTGTTAGTTATTGTGTATTCTAATTGTTGTGTGAATACACAATACAATGAATGTTGTTATTTCAAAGGGAAAATTGTAGAGCAAAACTTGACCACAATGGAATTTTCAAGATGTTCCCTTGTAAAAATATGGTACATATTGCCAGTCAATCCATTTTGGACGGGGGAAAAAAAAATCCTCATTTCTGCCTTTAAAGTTATGTTGTGTGCCTAGACGAATCTTTTATTCTGAAGGCAGTATGTAAAAAAGCATACTCAATACATCATTATATAATCTGTTCAGAGCCGAAAGGGCATTAAGTCTGTGTTAAAGTAAACGAGGCAAGCCCCTCTGGCTACAAACAGAGAATATTCTTAAGTTTGCTTGAATATCTGTCAATGTAAGCAGGGGAAGCTCCCATTTGAAGCATATTAAAAAAAGACTTTATAACCTGTTTGTAGTCTGAAAACTGAAAACGAAAACTCATAACTAATTAACTACAAACCACTTATAGTTTCCAATGTTCTGAATCTCTCACCTACGAAGGAAGCATGTGCATAACGACCCTTGGACACCACAGACATTTATAACACCAGGATAATTAAAACACACTGACACACACACATGTCCTCGCCTAAGTCCACCTAGTTGGTCATTAGTGAATAACTGACCAGTCTGAGGACAGACGGAAAGAGAATCAGGTCTCGTCAACACCAAAGTTTACGATTTCCTGATTCCACTTGCATCACCTGAATACATGTTGCTGTCTATGGTTAACAACTAAATGTGTGTCTTTATTTACTCAACAATGATATTCCACATGTATGTACAATTTTTAATTATTGCATTATCATACTTATGTTTTTATACTGTTATTGAATTATGCAGGGCTTTCTTGAAAAGCAGGTCCACTGGCTTACAGTAGAACTGAATGAAACTACCCTGTTGAAATAAACCATGAATAAATAAATAAATAAAGGTGGACAGCTTGAATTACTGCCTTTGTTGAATACTTTTGAATATAAGTTTTATTATTTCAAATTATCAAGAAACATAAATCGGGACTAATCAAATTTTCACATTCTGAAAAACTTACAAAACTAGGTAAGGGTTCAAGTAATTTAGTTGATAATTGTATATACAATAGCATATCATGATGATGACTTGTTAATGTTATCCATACTCTGTAAAAACGCCTTATAGAAACACTGTGTGGAATTCCACACGTCATGGATATAGCCAAATTGATTATTGTAATAAGACATATCATTGTGATCAAATTAAGGGATGGCAATGGCTTGCATACCTCAAGCTTGGGTAATATTCAATACTTTGTTTAAAAAAGCACCATTGTAGTCTTCAAAATATCTGCTACACTAATAGCCGTTTTCTGTTTCTTTTTTTCTTCAAGTTTTCAGGTCAATAACATTAAGTTCAAAAGCCATGCACAGTCACAATGACAAGGTATTTGTGATTGTATTCCTCCTTAGGGATATTGCTAGGCAAAATTTCAAACGTTAGTTTCCTCGAAAAAACAACCATGCAACATTTGCCAGGGACAATGAAAACAAAAAAATTCACCCTAAGCTTTTTTTTTGTTTTGGGGAAAACTGAGATTTGTAATTGTGAAATTTATGTCTTATTTCTGTATGACCCCACATTCTAATTTAGGCAGCGTGGGTCTTCTTGGTATTTATAGAAAAGAAAAAAAAGAAAAGGAGTTCATTTAAGGTGACTGGAGATTTCAGCTGACTTTAAAGATACACTATAATCTACATTTAGATCTTTGGGGTAGGATGCATAGCCCTTTGAAGATTACAAGTAAAAGAAGAAGAGGAAAAAGAAGAAGAAGAAGAAGAAGAAGGAGGAGGAGGACGAGGAGGAGGAGGAGGAGACGAAGGAGGAGAAGAAGGAAAAGAAGGAGAAGAAGAAGAAAAAGAAGGAGGAGGAGGAGGAGAAGGAGGCTCAGAAATATTTGTCACCTCTATCAGAACTGAACCTTCTCTTTAAATCAAATGTTTTCATACTATGACCTATTATTTCATTACAGTTGATCTTTTGATGACACAGTGCTGTGTTAAGTTACACCCATATCATTACCACAAAACCCACAGACCGTCAATGTGTTTGCAATGTGGAGGAAGGTTGCAGGGCCAAACATGTTATTTAGGCCTAATGTGTCTGTCTAGCATCAGAGCGGCATTAGTATTGTATAAAAATTCATCAATGTAGTTCTTTTTTACTTCTTCACTTTATGTAAATTATGTACCAAAGTTATTGTTCTTTGTAAGCATTTTGTGAGGATCACTTTTAACAAGCTTGTACTCTTGTTTGTTTGTTGACAGCAATATGAAGGACTAACTTAGTTTTTTCTAAGTTGTATTGAATACAAATAAGCTAACAATTCTTTTCAACAAAGTTAACAAAAGTTGGAGGTTAACCTCTAATCATTTCAACTATACTTTCTTCACAATTTAGGACCAGGATAATTTATGTAAATTATACCTTTAATTCATCAATGTAGTTGTCTATTATCAGGTGATTTATGACATTGTGAGCTTACAATGAGGAAGTGATAGATCCTCATACCATTCTCAAATACCTCAAAAACCACAATGCTATCATGTCAAGTACTAAGTCATTCAGTCGTTCCTAAAATAACTCATGCATTCATTGGCTTTGCTGCCATAATGTAAACAAACCAATATGACCTTGGCAAGTAATGTTCATAGAAAGGCATTGTTGATTTCTGGTATTATAGCGACAGAGACAACAAGTTATAAATATGAAACTAATGTTTTTTGGAAAATAAGTAAAATTCCTCTCAGTTGTGTGTATTTTCATCATTTTCCAATGCTATCATGTCAAGCACTTACGGTATACTGTTTTCACACTGGCAAAATTGTGCTTAACCCCGTACTATAGGTGCGGGTTAAGGGGAAGTCTTAGCCCCACCTATAGTCCGGGGTTAAGCATATTCCACTTTCTGTTCAGACTCGTATTTACCAAAGTGGGCTAGCCCCACCTATAGTACAGGGTTAACTGACCCTGCAAAATAGCAGGGCTAACCCCGCAATGGTGGTGCTAACTCCTGCTAACCCCGCTATTGCGGTGCCAAGCAAATGAATGAGAACAGAAACGAAAAATAGTCCGGTACTACGCAATGGAGCGTATCGCAGCTGGCCAGATGCGGAGTAAGGAGCCCACTGTCCAATCATAACATTCACGATATCCGGGGCTAACGAATTGCAGTGAGAACAGCGTGAATTTTCTTATTCCGGAATAGGCGCTAGTACGGGACTAAAAACAGCGTGTGTGAAAAGCCAAAAAAATAGTCCGGGGTTAAGGATAGTACGGGGCTAAGCAAAGTACGGGGTTATGCAAAACCAGTGTGAAAAGAGTATTATCATTCAGTCGTTCCTAAAATAACTCATGCTTTCGTTGCTTTGCTGCCATAATGTAAATAAACCAATATGACCTTGGCAAGTAATGTTCATAGAAAGGCATTGTTGATTTCTGGTATTATAGCGACAGAGACAACAAGTTATAAATATGAAACTAATGTTTTTTGGAAAATAAGTAAAATTCCTCTCAGTTGTGTGTATTTTCATCATTTTCCAATGCTATCATGTCAAGCACTTATACTGTTTTCACACTGGCAAAATTGTGCTTAACCCCGTACTATAGGTGCGGGTTAAGGGGAAGTCTTAGCCCCACCTATAGTCCGGGGTTAAGCATATTCCACTTTCTGTTCAGACTCGTATTTACCAAAGTGGGCTAGCCCCACCTATAGTACAGGGTTAACTGACCCTGCAAAATAGCAGGGCTAACCCCGCAATGGTGGTGCTAACTCCTGCTAACCCCGCTATTGCGGTGCCAAGCAAATGAATGAGAACAGAAACGAAAAATAGTCCGGTACTACGCAATGGAGCGTATCGCAGCTGGCCAGATGCGGAGTAAGGAGCCCACTGTCCAATCATAACATTCACGATATCCGGGGCTAACGAATTGCAGTGAGAACAGCGTGAATTTTCTTATTCCGGAATAGGCGCTAGTACGGGACTAAAAACAGCGTGTGTGAAAAGCCAAAAAAATAGTCCGGGGTTAAGGATAGTACGGGGCTTAGCAAAGTACGGGGTTATGCAAAACCAGTGTGAAAAGAGTATTATCATTCAGTCGTTCCTAAAATAACTCATGCTTTCGTTGCTTTGCTGCCATAATGTAAATAAACCAATATGACCTTGGCAAGTAATGTTCATAGAAAGGCATTGTTGATTTCTGGTATTATAGCGACAGAGACAACAAGTTATAAATATGAAACTAATGTTTTTTGGAAAATAAGTAAAATTCCTCTCAGTTGTGTGTATTTTCATCATTTTCCAATGCTATCATGTCAAGCACTTATACTGTTTTCACACTGGCAAAATTGTGCTTAACCCCGTACTATAGGTGCGGGTTAAGGGGAAGTCTTAGCCCCACCTATAGTCCGGGGTTAAGCATATTCCACTTTCTGTTCAGACTCGTATTTACCAAAGTGGGCTAGCCCCACCTATAGTACAGGGTTAACTGACCCTGCAAAATAGCAGGGCTAACCCCGCAATGGTGGTGCTAACTCCTGCTAACCCCGCTATTGCGGTGCCAAGCAAATGAATGAGAACAGAAACGAAAAATAGTCCGGTACTACGCAATGGAGCGTATCGCAGCTGGCCAGATGCGGAGTAAGGAGCCCACTGTCCAATCATAACATTCACGATATCCGGGGCTAACGAATTGCAGTGAGAACAGCGTGAATTTTCTTATTCCGGAATAGGCGCTAGTACGGGACTAAAAACAGCGTGTGTGAAAAGCCAAAAAAATAGTCCGGGGTTAAGGATAGTACGGGGCTAAGCAAAGTACGGGGTTATGCAAAACCAGTGTGAAAAGAGTATTATCATTCAGTCGTTCCTAAAATAACTCATGCTTTCGTTGCTTTGCTGCCATAATGTAAATAAACCAATATGACCTTGGCAAGTAATGTTCATAGAAAGGCATTGTTGATTTCTGGTATTATAGCAACAGAAACAACAAATTATGAAAATGAAATCAATGTTTTTGGAAAATGATAAAAAATCCCTCTTAGTTTTCTGAACTTTCATCATTTTCCATATAAATGCCAATATGACCTTGACAAGTAATGTTCATAGAAAGGCATTGTTGATTTCTGGTATTATAGCAACAGAAACAACAATTTATAAATATGAAATCAATGTTTTTAGGGAGAATAATTAAAATCCCTCTTAATGTTCTGCATTTTCAGCATTTTCCATTATGTCAAGTTCAGCCCTTCGACACCCCGCTTTTCCTGCTTTTTCAGCATTGTGATTAATTAGATCAATTCATTTTACAGTGTGATGTCACTATCTGAACAAAAGATATGATTTTAATCAAAATTGTACAGTTTAAAGTGAGATTTTGTGACATAGATGTACATGCAAAGTAAACAACTAAACTATTTATACCCTTACCATGGTTTATGATTCTTCAAGTAGGCCTATGTGAAAAATTCAATCATCCAAAATTATGTTTCTTGAAAATGTTACATACTAAAGCTTACATCTAAAAGTATTCAACAAAGGCCCTAATTCAACCAGTCCATCTTTCATTTTTGAGTTACAAAACAAAAACATCAAATTACAAGGGGTACAAATATGTCAGTAATTAACTGTATGTGTTTCTAACCTCTGTGTATGGAGAAGTTCATATTGCGATATAACCTGTACATGCGCACTTGAACTAGAATAGAATGTTTACTCAAAAATGAGGAAAATATGTCTGTATTTGTTGAGAGCGGCAGACATATTCACATGTAAATATGTGACTGTCAGACATGTGATTGTAATGGTATGCTGTGTGATGGTATTCACTAGCTTCTCCCTGGTCTTTTGTCACGTATGAAAAATATGTCTTTGGGCTTTATTTTGTCAATATTTTTATGGTGTTTCCTAGAAAAAGAAAAGAGACAAAAAACATAATTCAAGGCTAATATGGAGCAAATGACAGATGAAAAATATGTTCAGGGTTGAAAATAATCAGAAACAACATGTTGTTGTGCAGTATTTTCAATATTTTTCAACTACTTTTATAATGTTATTTTGACTAGGGTGAGTATGAAGGCGGTAAGAAGGAACCTGTTTGTTTTCATTTCCATATTTTGACAAGAAACCATATTTTGAACTTTGAAAAGTCTATTTTTTTTAAAGTTTGTCCTCTAAAAGATGTTATTCCATATTTATATTTTTACCAAACTCATTTTGTGATGAGGAAGAATTCTTGTTTGCTTTATTGCCACATTTTGGGACCTTAGAATAATAATATGCATTTTCAGTTCTTTTTTGTTTCAAAAACATAATTCTCTTTAAAGATGTTAATACTGAAGAGTCATTCAATACCAAACTTTTTATGAAATTGTTATTTTTTCATTTTTGTTAATGGTTAGGAATGTGTACTTGCTTGTTTTTATTGCAATATTCTGAGGCCTGAAATTATAGCCTAATGTGAAGTTTGAAATCTCCTCATATTTTCTTTCATATATGATAATAATAATGTGTCTTGTTTACCCAGGGTAGCCTCATCAGTATTAATACTGTTCTACCTGAGGGCCCTGTACTCATAACATTACACCACCTTTCTTTCCCTCCTTGCTTTTGAACAGGTGTCATTGAAATTATTTCTCTTAAAAAAATTAAGTTTTTTGTGACATTTATGGCTTTCCTTGTTTATGTTGCCTTCTCCTAACAAACGTGATGATATTTTGTACCCTGTGTTAATATACTGTACCCTAGATTTCAATGCTGGTGGGTTACAATGCACATGACTGCTGAATGCATTCATCAACCATTATCAACAATACAATGTCAGGGAGGAATAGAAATGTTGACAATAGTATTTTTGTGGCTGAATTAAGATCCAATTTGATAAGGAGAATTTTTTGAAAGAGTTGGTTCTTTTTTGCAAGTTTATCAGATGAACTTCGCAATCAGAATGTATCAATGTCTAAATGTTTCTTGAAAAATCGAACTTTATGAATGTTTTCTAAGGAAATTGTTTATAAGTCCTAGTGTTCTTTGTGGAAAAATTCTCAATTGATACAAGATGTTGATAATAGGAAATACAGATGCTTATCATATCTAGAATTTCTTTACTTTATTTAAGTGTAGTATGATTTTTCAATTCACTTTTAAGCCAGGGATCATTTAGGATTATAAAAATGATATTGTAACATTATGATGCCCAATGTTTCTGTTCCCTGTTTCAACATTGGAGTGAGTTTGGAAAATTTACTATAGACAATCATATTTTTCAACAAATAACATGCACTATTCTTATTATTAATTATCAGACTATCAAGATAAGAAAATATCATTGAAAATGTCCTTTTATTTTCAAGCTTTTTACCAATACTGAATTATAGTTTTCTTATAATGTTTGGTGATGTGTTTTCTGACATTCTTATTTGAATTGATTAACATTTAATTAATTTCACTATATACCATGACAGAATGTCAATACTCACTTTTAAGTATTTTGTTAACTTTTTCACTGTATTTATTAATCAACACGCATTATCATGATTGATGACTGGATCAAAAACAGCATTTTACCAGAATTTCTATATTTTTATAAATCTTGTCTTTTCAGAATGGAAGCAGTGTAGATGCAGTTGATTCAGGCGATAGGAGGTAAGTCTTTCTCTTATTCAATATTTTAAACTTGTAATACTATTTATTGTTTATATTTTTTTATAATTATTATTATTTAATTAATCACGTTGAAAAGCCTGCTATATCAGCTAGAAGCTGCTTTTCAGCATAGCCAAATGTTAGTTGCACTAAAAGACACATCTGGAACACGAAAATCTTAATTTTATCACACAGAGGTAGAGCCACTTTGTTAGGATATGTTGCTAGTAAATCCACATCTGGAATGCAAATGCAAAATGCATAATTGTTGAAAATCATAATTTTATCACACAGAGGTAGACCCACATCCTTAGGATATGGGAAGCTGGTAAATCCATATACAATCGCAACGAGGCTTCATTATCGCTTAACTTTTATTCAGATTTGTCAAAAAGAACTTTTAATTAACCAACATAACTAACTAATTCGCCTTTTGCATTCAGGAGGTGTCTTTTTCTGTCACTACATTTTGCTAAGACAGAATCTGGACTAGTAATTTACTGGTCAAACAATATATTTTTGTTTACAAAGTTAGAAGGTAGATGTATGATTTGATAGTCTAGTTACAAGTATTTTCTTTGTGAAAATATATATTGATTAAAAAAGGAAATTATCCTCATAGTACCAATACAAACCCTATATATCAATACTAGTTCTTTCACAATGTTTGGGAGGCCATTCCATGCAAATCAAATGTTGTATGCATGTACCAGGCATATCATTTATCCTCTCACCAAGAGAGGGCGCTATACCACTAAATGAAAGAAGAACCTTCATTACACCTACACGTTTGTCATTTCAGTATATATACCATGACCTAGGGCTCTAATGCTTTCCCTACATTCAAAGTAAAGTTATAGTTTTACCTTTCAGGGTTTCTGTACTATAGGCTTTTTCATGGGGGTGGTGAAATTCTTTAGAGTTGTGTATGCATTTGCAAGCTCTATATCCCATCGATTTGATTCTCCCTCAGATGCATCTTTTTTTGCCACAACATTTCTTAAAAGTCTTTGTGATCATGTTATGTGTTACTTCTTATTGAGTCAGTTTCATTTCAACAGTCAAGAAGACCCATCTTAATAGAGTGGACCAGACATAGGAACAAGTTCATAACAATTTATTTTTATGTTTTTTTTTCTCTTTCTTTAAATTTGTAGAACAGAGAGGATAGAAGCTGATGACGGTGAAGAAGATGAACGATCAGCAGAAGAAGTTCAAAGAGTGAGTAGGACATTAAGAAATTTCTCATCAATGTTGGGATTGCTTGATGAAAACGAGTTTTAAAGGGGAAGACCACCCTGATATTAAGTTGGTTTTAATAGAAGCAGAACATTGATAGGAATAGGTCAGTGAAGTTGTGTAGTACAGGGCGAATGGGAGGGGAACTAGCAAGATACTTCACAGTTCACAGTGTTGCTAATTTCTGTTTTCCTCATGACGTATTTCACAAATTCATAACTTTCCTATTTTTAATTTGATGTTACTCAAACTTCACTGACCAGATGTTCTTATTTTTCTGCTTCTATTAAAACCAACTTAATATCAAGGTGGACTTCCCCCTTAACCAGAGGCAATCATTCTACCTTTCTAGGTCAAATTTTGGATGTGTTTGGGAGCTCTTTTGTAATTACCCAAACCATCTGGATGAAATTGTCCAGCGATCGTACCTTTCTGACTTTGAATTGAAGGAGATAACATAACAATCCTTTATGAAAATAAACAACATAAATATGATGCTTGCTTTTTTCGTAATTCTAGGTCATTATGGACCCTAAAAAATACAAACAACTAACAATAAGAGTTGTATGGCTGGTTTTTCTTTGTAAGAAATCAAAGAAACTCATAATTTCAAAAAGCTTTTTAGTTAAAAATGAACGATTTTTTGCAAGTTCCTTCTGATTTTTCTTTTATTGTTGGTGTTCATGCATTTTATCTCAGTCCAAGGCAGTGTTTCACGAAACTGTCATAAGTGCAATTTCACTGACATCCTATTGAAATATGTGTATTAAGATAAACAGGCTTTTCAATGGGATGTCAGTGAACTTGTACTTGTGAAGGTTTCAGGAAACGGTGCCCAGCCCTGTCTATTATGATTTATATGTTGTTTAAGTGGATCTGTAATAAAAATATATATGTCTCATGAATCGTCTCTATCCTGAATGAATTTCATTTCTTATAAATTATGATTTAACCTTGTCTTTATCTGTCTCGTTTCCCTTTTAAATGAATATGATTTTCTATTATTTATTGTTTTAATTAAAGTTTTCTACTTCCAAGTTTATCAAATGACTTTTATGTTGCAATAACAAGTCTTTTTATGTTGCTACCTAACGTCAAACAACTAGATTATAAATACCCCTTCCGAATTTGATGTATTTCGTAATCAATAATGAAAGGTGAAATGATTGAATTAGGGCCTTTGTTGTTTACTTTTAGATGTGATGTTTAAGATATCACATTCTCATGAAACTTAAATCACTTTATCATGACAACATGTAAACATGAACAATCCAGCTTCTGCTGTTTTTCATGTAAAATGACAATCACGATGCATGTATTTTGAAATTGCATAATAAACCATTATTGAATTGAATTGAATTGAATAAATCGGGACAAATAAATATTTCAGATACCTCAAAAAATTGCATGACTTGGTAAGGGTATGAATGGTTTAGTGGTTAACTGTAGGTATATCAGTGGAGTTATTATTATTTTATGTTATCTTATCTAGCGCCCTCGCGGTAGACGGACATAAAGGACTCTACATTCTCTTCATATCTTATTTCCATATTTTGGTATCTATGAGACAACATATTTCTCAGTTTGTGCTGTGAACGACTAACAAAATAATCTAATTATAATGAGCATTTTAATAGACTTTCATATTTATGTATTTGTTGTGAATACATCATTCAGTTCTAACTGTTTTGAATTTATCTGAATTCCAATATCAAAATAACAGCATGTGATCATTATACCGCACATTTGCAAGTGTTAAAAAAAGTAAACAAGCATATTTGATAAGTGAAAAACTGTTAAGAGAGTTAGTAACTGTTAGGAATGCTTAATCTCCTCGAAAGAGGAAAAAAGAAGATGAACAAATTATAATACATTATGGTATCGAACAAACACTTGATAAGTTATATATGATTTATTTGATCTTTAATCATTGAAGAAAAAAAAGTGATTGTTATTATTGTAAAAAAGGAAGACGTAACTCCATTTACCAAAGTCACCCATATAATAAAACTAGATGTTTGATGTTACTGCTTCATACCCTTCATTAAAAAGACTTTTCATAAGGTTTGGCAGTGCAGTGGCAAGATTGCTGATTTGTATGTTTTGATGTGATAATTTTGAAATCAAATCTCTTTGCAAAATTTATTAAAAAACTGTCAGGGAATGGATTGTTGCTATGAGTTCAGTTAGTAGCATAACCAACTATACAGTTTATAGTCATTTTGGATAGATTTGGCACACCCGAATGTGAAATAAATATCCTCTCTTTTTCGAATAAACACGTTTAGATCGAAAAAGTGTACTCGATGCAGGCCTATATAAATATCCACCTGATAAGAGAGAATATATCTTCTTTAAAAGGTACAAAAAACTATTGCAAAGCTAATGTTATTTTTTGTCCCAAATATGTAATTCCTAATTTAAATTGGTGTTTTTTCGCTACTGGTATACACAACAGGTAAGTTTACAAAGTTACAGCCCACTGGCCTTTTTAAGCAGCTTGAGATAACCTGATGAAAATAGTAACTGCAATTTTGGTCAGGATACACTTTTGTCCTTCTCAATTCAAGTGCGGTAAACGATCATTTAACTTTGAAACCAGACTATAGTGTATACATAAACATACCTAATTGCATTCATTTTCAGTCATTGATAACTCCATTTTCCATTCCTATTTTGTTTTCCCCTATGCATGGCATCCCTTTACCATTTCCTGCATGTATTGTGGCTCGGTCACCCCTTCGACCTTTGAACCCTTCGCCGTCATGACGACGCCATTCCCGCGCATCAGATGTTAAACCGAGAGAAACGGTCGAACAAGAGGTTACAACGGAAGCTCGATCAGTCGCAGGAAAGGGTTACCATTTTGGAGCAAGAAGTCCAGATTCTCACCCAAGTAAAACACTCAATAATCATTTCTTTTTCGACTTTATCAAATGAAAAGTTTGAGGAATTTATCAAGCAAAGTGCTAGTTGGAATGCAAATCCTTCTTGTAACTCTGTGATAAACCAGTTCAAAAATGTATTCAAATCAGGAGTCCATATTGTAGCATTTGACAGCTATTAAAATAAGCTATGCACAGTAAGGGTTTGTGAATATTGGCTCTGCCTACATGCATATCACTTTGGTAATCATATCAATGCCTGTTTGTAGTCATAGTTGCTGCAATGTCAGGCAACATTGAAGAACTTTATGTTTACACCAGTGAAGTAGAAGAACTTGTTGCATTTTAATAGATTTATGAACTGGAATATCATTGTAGATGCCTAATTTGGAACATGACTCGTATCATATTCCTTGAAAGATATGGCAAAACTACATGTATACTTAATGCATTGCTGTGGTATTTTAGATCACAAATAAACTCTTTGAAACATTTAACTTCCACCCAGTGCAAGAATGAAGTATTTATTCTTAGTAAATGGTTGATGGACTGCATGATACTGCATGATACATGTCTGTATTATGTATTGGTATTGGTGTGCAGTTGTTACCTAGCCCTGTGGTATATATATACACACATATTTATGTTGAATGTGCATGCATACATCCATATTTCTATATCAATTTGTTATAATGAATATGCATGATAACATGCTTGATAATTTGATATCTATCCAAGAGATAGAGATGATAGAGATTATATCACAAAAAGTAAATTTCATATCCTGTAAACGCAGTCTACTGTTTTACCCCCACTGTATATGCTTGTAAAACTTTATATGCATTTTATATCTATAATGATACAGCAATACTACACATCTTAGATATTCCATTTTCTGTCAGTTTAATGTAATATTATAGGAATATGTGTAAATCTGATAGATAGGATTTTCGTTTTTATTATATTTAATTTGTATCACATCCTGAGAATAGGTTTCTGTTTGATTCTGAATTTAATTTAATATCCTGACTCTTCATCAGAGAAATACTTTTACATCGTAATAGAAGGCACATTATTTTTGTTTGTCCAAAGTAAGGAATTTCTTAAGCTGCTATCATTTCAATATGATTGATTTGAGTTCCATTGTTCTTAATTCACTTTGAAAATTTGCTACAAAATGATTGAAGCAAGTGTTATTGCCATGGAACAGCCCAAAACACTCTGCTCTATATTCAAAACCGATTTTTCACAAAACTTTGGAAGAAATTTGATTAATATTTTTAAAAATTACTTCTTGTTAACCAGTTACTTCTAAAATTGTCAACAGGATTATCAAATTTATCATCATCTGTTAAAAGCCAGAGAGGTTAGCTCTGACCGGGTTCCCTTTTTTATAAATCTTGTTATCAATCATACGATTCACACTTCTATAACAAATTTGCTCTCAACTAAGGAAATGCAACAATATCAGTAGCTTATTTGTACAGGGCCCCTCTTAATAAGCTTTGATTTCTTTGGGGTCCTTCCAATGTATTCATTACGTAATTATCATGTTTTTAATGGAAATAAGATTTAATTGAAGTTGAAATTACAACAGTTATGCAACTTGTTAGTGAAAACAAATTTTATGAAACTAGGCCCAGGGCCCTGTTGCCATCAATGGTAACTAGGAAACCTTGATTTTGTTTGGCAATTGAGCCCTGTTACGATGGTAGTTGCCATTAATTGGCAAAGTTACCATCAATGGTAAGTTTTATGCAACTGGGCCCAGAAGTGATGATCACTTCTTTGACATTTTCCTTTTCTTTTTAATCCCTCCCTAGGATTTGGAAGCTGCAGAGGATGAGCTAGACCAGGTGAAGGATGAGAATCGAGCATTACTAAAAGCATTGGCCAAGCTAGGCAGTTAGGCCATGGTTACATAGCCCCCTCTATTGGCAGAACAGAGAATATCTGATAGCAACTCAATTAGGGTTACTCAATCACAAGGACAAGCACAAGGTCAAGCACAATGACAAAGACAAGGTCAAAGACAAGGGCAACGTCAAGGATGTTTTTTTTCCCCTACGTAGATGCAGAGAGCCCCCCAAGGGCTGACAACAATGTATTGTGTATTTTTATTTGAGCATACTTTTGGTGACAGGGTTGTGTTTTAAACGAACCAGCATTCATTGAAATTGTTGAGTAAATGTACATTTTGTCCGTTTGGAGCCAGAAGAAAACCAGAAGGGCGTTAGCTCAAATACAATGTATTTTTACACAGAGTTGATGCTGTTACGGCCATCAACAGGTGATATGTTATGGTGATATATGTAGATCAAAGGATGTAAAACTTGCCCACACTCGATGAATTGATGTAAATAAATTTACAGCAAAAGAAAATGTCATCTTGCAGTGTTTTATCAACAATATCACAGGCAAAACTTCATGCTTTTTCAATAAAAGACTTATGTTAGAAAGCATCTGTTCTTAGTTAGAAGGACATTAAATCTTTGTATACAAGTATACAAGTTAAGGCCCTACTGGCTCTGAACAGACAATTTATGAGCTAAGTCTTTTAAAGTAAAATATTGAAAGGTTGCCTGAATTGTGCTGTAAAACAGAACACTCTATCTTCTTTAGATATGAAGTTTGTCTGTTTGAATTATTCACATTAATTCATCAGATGTGTGAATGTTTTACAGATATTAGTCCTCAGTTGTCAGCATACTGTATTAAAACCCCACTGCACTAGTTTGGCCAGGAGGGATTAGACCTCCCAGCGTGGTCATTGACAGGTGGTTATCTCATCAAATCAGTTCTCAATTAACATAAAAAAGAGAGGATCATGGGGGACCAATGGTCACTGATTAGGCACAAGTAGTGCAGTGGGGCTTAAAATATCATTATACTTGTTTCACAGAAAGAGAGAGGGAGGGAGAGTTCACAGAATAGTCATTCTTTTGCTATCAGATATTCTCTACTTGGTTTATAAATACATGTAAATACTTCTTGTTTAATAATAGTACTAAATATTAATACGATGTTGCCAAAAAAGTGATGATCATGTACAAATATTGAATTCAGGATTTGTACTCAGGCAGCGTAGTTTCTCATCTATTTTCGTATCGATTGGTGAAAACCAATATCTCCAAGCCATGCTTCTTTTCATGGTACTAAACATAAGACAAAGTATCAACTTCTATCTTAAATAAGAATAATATTGTTGTCTTTCTCTTTCTTTCATCTTTACTCTTTTTTTGGATCCTAAAATAGAGCAAAATCTCTAAATGACACTTCTTTTAATATGAAACCTCTTATTCATTTGAGATGAATCATATTGGAATGAAGTGTTACTAACTCTTAAAAACATGAGCACATGATATTTCTCCTTATCTTCTATATATTGTCGTTTGAGAGCCGAATGGCCATTAGTAAATCCTATGCCATTGCATAAAATTAACGTCCTTCTCGCTCCCATAGAACAATATTAAGGTAGTTTGGGTATGCACACCTATTTTATATGTCACAGGTTTGCAACGCAATGTAAAGTATACATGCTATGTAGTCACATACCGTCTGTTTGGAGCAAGAAGGGCAATAATTCATATATCTTTAAGATAACGTTGAGTTCTGGTCATGCATTTGCATTATATTAGAAACTGTATAGATGTAAATGAAAGAGGTCTATCATAAAGCACATAAGTATTGGTGTATATTGTGAGGTTTCGGAATCATCCAAATGATAAGAAATCGGCCCATTTTTGCTAAAAGTCACGTCCATTGTACACAGAAATGACCTTATGGGACTACACAAACATGTGGCATGGAAGTGTGGTCCACAACCGTTAGCTGTTGCTTGTCATATTTCGAATATGGGAGCATTTGGAGAGCCATTCTTTTCAGGGGAACACTTTTTCTATGATACTCTTCAAAACTTTTAAAAGGCATTAGAAATCTCACAAATTGTTTTCCCCCGCTCCCAGAACTCAACCTTCTCCTTAACACAGAGTTAATGCCCATCTGGCTCTCAACAGACTACCGGTATACTATGGTTTAACTGCCTAGCAGCTCAGTTTGGGCTAGATTTGAAGGTTTTAGGAATATTTAATGTTTGGAAGTAAGTTTCCTTGTCTGTGTGATAATATTAGATTCTTTATATATTTAGCTTTGTTAGTGATAGTATAAATAATTAATATAGATCATTTAAAAACAGGATTCTTTTCATGAATACAGTTGAAACAACGAAAGATTCTCTGTCAAGAGTATATCATATTAAACCTCATTAGTACTAATTAGCTATTATTCATAAGTTGTTAATAAAGTGTACATAGTATGTACATGATAGACGTTATAATCCAGAATATGAATAATATGCAAGAACATCTATTTTACTTTGTATATCACAGTTGCAGTGAATCAGTGATTTATACTTTGTTACTTCTTATCTCAAAACTTTTAACTGAATAATCACTTAAAAACATCTGTATTTTAACTTTAAATTTTAAACATTTTAACATTTTCTATTGGCATGTTATACTCTAATTACGTTAAAGGACAATTGTTTGGGCAATACCCATTTGCAATGAGTTGATATATACAGAAAAATATATAATATTGTGAGTGATTCTTTGTTTGTATTTATTAGGCACGTGCGACGAAAAAGCCGTGTGTAGCATGTGTGTTTTGAAATTAATCTTCAATGTTGAGATGAGTGTTTGGAAACGAGCATCATCTATAATCTTTGTACTAATAGTCTTCTTCTCAGAGGACGCAACTTTTTTTTTTTGCTTCAGGAGACATGGCCGTTATTATTCATGAAGATGCATTGGAATTGACAAGAGTTTTTGAAGATGATATGATCTCCAAGACTTTCAAGAAAGGAGCTTTAAATACACAGGAAAGCGTGACCACTCAAAAGTAGTATAGGGGAGTATATCTTCAAAAATTCTTGTGAATTTTATGCATACATATATTTTGTCCTTTTTCACATTATATAAGTGGAAGAAAAAATATTTTGGGGGCATTTTTTTCAAATTTGATTAGTTACATTGAAAGTAATCTAGGTTTTTAAAAATCAGTATATTATTCCTATTTTTTATGTGAATTCGAAGGAAATAGATAATTTTCTTCATTCGTAAAAGAAGAAATAACTATATTTCATCGGCTAGTTGCAATCTTGTCGTTATTTAAGCTTCAGCATGATTTCAATCCTTCCCCTGTAACATTTCTGCAGATCGTCTCTTAAAATTGTCCCCATCATTTGTATCACATTATCAATTTTTTAAACATTGAAATTCATTGAGCTATTGATTCGATAGACGGATTCTTGGTTGTTTTTTTTTTAGTGTAAGGTGTAGTCACTGCAAACAGAACTTTATTTGCTTGCATCCAAATTTTGCCAAAGAGAGAGTTCTCAGGTTCTTCTGAAATCACTCAAACTTTGAAGAGTCTCTTCTTCAAAGGGCTTCACAGATCTGTACGAACATGTGTTTGGGTATTTTCCAAGAAATATACATTTTTGAAATATTCACCAAAGAGAGAACTGAATCTTGTTTTGTTCATGCTGCCTTTGGCAGTGAACTTTAGTAGATCCAGTATAACCATATTCCAAGTTAACATTCTTGGAAAGAAAAACCTTTATTCCTTGTAAAACATAAATAAATCATCAAGAACTGTAATATTGAGGTATTTTTTGAGGTTGTATAGAACAGTTTACTTCGATAGGACAGCTTTGTTGTGGTTGGGAATAATCGTTTGTTATACAGTTGCAAATTATAAAACAAACCAAACATCTTTTCAGTATCGAGAATGTATATTATATGCTGTCATGATCAGTGTGAGTGTGTAAAACGTGAATCATGGTCACCATTTCAGTCAACTTCTATACGTGTACCATTTAATCCAACAATATCGCATCATCATTTTTTAAGTACGACACTATATCATCCTATCTTTTATCGTCAATGAGGTCTTCTTTATGTATTTCCATACTATGTGAGTTTTAAGTCTCCTGTCAATCATTTTTATTTGTCCTAATTAGAGAATTCATCGAAATATCACTTCAAATTCTTCTCCATTAATACCACTCCTCTCCTGTGTAATCTATTATTCGCAATACAAATTTACTTATTCAATATTTATTTATGTAGTTTCCTTAATGTTTCAGTGAAGTAGATCTTCATGCAATATTCTTTTTTTAAAGTCTCAACTGCAATACTAATGATTTTCAATTAAACTTTGGTAGGGGTTGCCCTTTCAAAGGCCTTACATTTTAATCACGTCATATGTTTTTGTAGTTGTTGCTGTACTTTTTCTCTCTGTAACAGTAATATGATATGGTATTTATTCAGCCTATTTGTATATATATAATCACCTTCTGTTTTTGATGCATAGAGTAAGGTTAAAGTTCTTGTTTTCTTTCTGTATTCGCCATTGTAAATATTGTGTTGGAAGCATGACATGGATGTTAGCGAGGGATTTTTTTTAGATCAGATTTGACTGTTTTCAACTTATTTGCATGTATCTTGTATTGAATGTTCTATAATTTATTTATCATGTTTGAATGAATGTGTTATCTTTGCGAAGCGAAAAACCACATACACCCCCACTTGGTGAAAGGAATCATCCCCCAAAACAAGGTTGACGTTCAGGCTTTTCAAGAAAAGGATAAAATACCCATCATTAGCAATTCCTTCCTTTCCTCAAAAGAAAGGATGTCAACACAAAAGCTGGTAGTATGGCATCAAATAAAATAGCATAGATACCCATACTAACGGGTGGATGAATATGGACCATATGGATTATCCTAAGAGCTGCTAATAATTGGCATTCTGGGAAATAAAACAGAGTCGGGCTATTGACTGATTCGGTAAATACTAACACCTAGGACGGATTAAAAATTGAGTCGCTGCTGTGTTAGCCAGGCTCTATCTCTCCATAACAGTTTGGATACAGCAGCGACAGGTCTCGAAAGGAAAATCTGTTTTGGGACATAAAGGCGCTAACTCAACATTAGGGACTTTTAGATTTGCCGAACAACAACGTGGATTGCTACGATCGACGTACATTTAATGCTCTGCCTTGAATGGACGGCACACGTATCAGTCCACGCAATTCTAAAAGTCCCTATTCATACAGAGTTAACGCCCTTCTGGATCCAAACAGACAGTGTTATCGTGCCAATTAGCAGAGAGATTATACCATTCAATTGTATGCGGGAAGTCTTTAATATGCTCTTAATATTCATCACAGTAGAATTTACTGCTGGCTATGATTTGACTGACTGCTCGATAATAGTCCTGAGAGTACAAGTAATATGAAAGCAAGGATTTTGAAGAAATCAACGCGAGGCCAATTTCAATACCCTTCTATTCATCCCATCAAAATCATGTTTGGTTATGTAATGTGTTATGTTCGCATGATTCGGTAGGTGATGGATAGGCTCTTGGAATTGTCTTAGGTTTGGTTTTTCTGAAGTAGTTGCAATTGTGTTAATTTAAGCTTTGTTCATCGCGATGAAGGGTTTGGGAAACGTTGACCTCTCCAAATATCAAAGCATGTTCCTACCCCTCTAATTTCATCTTTTAATATTATTTTAGCTTGTGTATGATCTGCAATATTATTAGTATTCCGCTCTTCGAAAAGAAATATTTGTTATATTTGTATCACTTAACGAAAGTCCCCTCCCCTCCACACCCACCTTTTTCACCACTCTTTGGGATTTTCCATTACAATGACTTATAAAACTCAATAATAGAATCATCATTTCCTCAGAATCAAAATAATCTTATTTGTATTCCTTTTTTTTTAAAAAGGTTCTCCTCTTTCTTATCTGGGTTAGGGAGGGGGTGCTGGGCAATGTTATCTATGACCTTTCCTGCGAACTTCCGTATTGGTCTAAAAGACTCTGACTTAACTCGCACACTATGCGTTTACAATTGTATTCCTTTTTATGGCATTTCACTTTTGTTACCTTTGAATATATATCTGGAAAGCAAATTTGACTGCTGGTGGCATATGCTAAAACATGTAGACCTGTATATTTTGATGGCGTTGGGTTTCTCAAAGAAGATGGTGTCTTAAACTTCTGAGTATAATTATTGTGGGCGAAACCAAATAGGTGGAAATTGTCTACAAATATATTGCGAGATTGTTTGGTCCCGATGAAACAATAAAATAATAATAATTGAAAAGGTTACTTATAAAGCGCTTACCACCGAAGTCTCTAAGCGCTAACGTACAACAATATTCTATTCATGGGAGATAACCGAAATTTGCAAAATTCTTTTCTTCATATTTTATATTCCAACATTTTTCAATGGTTTCTGCCTCCTTTTTGAGCTAACTCTTTTGTGGTGTAAGTGCGGATTTACATATTCGAGACTATTTAAAATCAAACATAGTTTTGGATATGCAAAGTTTTTTAAACGAAAGGTTAGCAGTTTAGTTATTTTTTAACATTAATAAAATCATCTCAGTGACGCGTTTGAGGTATATTTTTCTCTGACCCCGATTAAATGAGTTTTAATGAGCAAAAATGTTATAACGAGGTTTGTATAATTTATTCAGATTAGGTCCCGACGGCTTTTTAAATAATAGGGCATGCAGTTAACCACTGAATGATGTTGGAATCAATTTTCAAACGCAACTCTGTTTAATGATTTGTACATCTTTTTTTATCTGTCTTTCCATTTTGACATTTAAAATTAAGATTTACAAAGAAGCTCAGAAAGATTTTAAAGTAGTTAAAACATTCGCCAAACATCTCTGTGGTATTCTTGTTTTGCTAGTACGACAACTCTTATGAAATCTATTGAAATACATGTAGCGTTTGTTTCCAGAGTTGAAAATACTTTTCAAGATTTGTGTCGAGTTCTCACGATGAAATGCCATCAAAATGAAATGCAATAAGGAACATGCTTGGTGTCCAATCTGATTTCAAGCTTGAGGAATATTGAATGAAAAAGCTATCAAGTAAGGATACATCATTTTAACGGATGACATTTATCATGTTACAATGTTGAATCTACATCATGATTGCGCTGATTATACGAATGACGTTTTTACGACTTGAAAAACACTTTTCCCTCAAAAAACCCATATCTCCAATACCTCGGCATGAAAGAATATAAAGTCATTACACGTACGATGCACACTGCACTGATATTTTCAGTCGCAAAGTATCTTATCTCGTTTATTCGACACGTTTGGTAACTGTCCATCCTAGTTGTGCGTGTGCAGTGCTTTCAAATTTAACTTTCTTTTCAAATTTTTGTTTTGTTTTTGAAGTGCTTCATAGATTTAAACTATTTGATTGTGTGAGTGTTAATCAAAAATATAATATGACAAAGCCAGAAGTGATTGAGTAGTAGAAGTTAAGATTGAATGTTGTTTTTTAATAAGTATTATCCTAATGTATATATACTAATGTATTTCGTGGTGTTTATTAATTAAATGTATTCGATCAGTTCGTATTGAACATACACTATGTGAAAGGATTAGGAAAATTCAATGTACACTGTATGTTATTTTAAGGTTCTTTTGGTACATTCAATATGTGAAAGGAATACTCGGAACTTCAATGTGTTGTTTCTTTCTCCTATATGCACTCAGTAAGTTTGTTTCGTTGATGCAAAATGTGGAAGGAATTGGTAACTTTAATATGTTTTTATTTCAATATCAATTCAATCTTTCGTTCATTTGTCCTTTCATTCATTCGTTCTCACAGTTATTCATGCATATTTCCATTCATTCATTCATTTATCTGTTCTTTCATATAAAGCACCAATATTCGTCTTCAACTGTTATCTGTCACAAACACAGAATGTAAACGTGCTTCAATCCGTTCGGATCCAAATTGATCAGACATAATCTTCCTCTTGACGTAATGATATTTAAGATGTATCCATGGTTATGGAAGGACATCGAATCTTTGGGAAAGTAAAATAAATGGTACATTGATGTTGGGGTTAACTCATGATATATTTATTCTTACAAACTAGGATATTTGAGACTACTGCAGTAAGTGTGAATAAGTATGATTTGTAGAAAGATAAATTGTACTGCTAACCAGTTTTATGCTGTTCTACAAATCTTCTTTCTTGGGATTTTTTTCCTCTTGTGTGACGTCGATATATTTCCCTTCAAAGAGAGTAATAAAGTTTGCCATGAATCCTGAAAACATGTTCGCATTGTAATTATTTCTTGCTTAGTCACATTGCAGGGTAAAGCTACCACTCCTGGGGTGTGTTTCACAATTTTTTTAAGTCGAACTTGACTCTAAGTTGGACTTAAATATTATGGAGAGCTATTTGTAGCTTTATAATGAAATATATTCAAAAGCAAAAATTCAAGTATTTTAGACTTTTCATAAATTCCACATCAAGAACATGAAAACTCCCATGATAATAGAAAATATGAATGATTTGAATCAACATTTTATGCCTTTGGAAATAACTTTTACAAAATATTTTCAAGGATGCTAACGGCTTTCCATAATTATTAAGTTCAATTTAGGATCTTTGTGAAACACCCCTCTGGACAGAATAATAATAATATTTTAATACTAATATTACATTTTCATTAGATACAAAGCGCATAAACAGGAAATACAAACAAAAAGAGAGAGAACATTATCATACGAAGATTACATTAATTACAAACGAAGAGGAATGTTACGACAAATTAGAAACGATGTGTTTCAGACACCTCTTGGAATCTGAACGTAAAATCCAATAGTATGAACACAGTGCGGTCTATTCGCGTTACTTAATCTGACAAAGTGTGGACGCGGTTTTTTCACACAATTACATTGGTGCCATTAAGTAGGAATACATTTTTCTTGCCTCTAAATTAAATTTTTTGGGCAATATTCTTTTTCTCAGAACCTTGGAACAATCTCTTTGACTCTTTAGATTATTAACTGTATCTATCAAGGCCAAATAATATTTTAAAAACATGTTTGGCGTCCTGCTTTTTTGAAAAATAGGAAGGAGGAGGCGCTAAACATGTATATTTTGTTGAATGGCCCAATAGTAAATCATATTGTCACAATCATTTCATCTAGAGAGGTAAACAAAATTGAGGGGGGGGGGGGGACTCGGAAAATTAAATGCAAATTAAAAATGCTACTGATCATGGGGAAGGTTCGGGAGATATCAAGGCGTCATCTTGTCTTGACCTCCTCTCCATTCTCTCTTTCCCTTTTTTTTTTTTCTTCTTTTTATTGTTTTTCATCATTCAATAGGGGAGGGCGCGTGCCCGCCCCCTGCATCTTTACGCCGCTGAATGAACACTATAAAGATGTCCAATTTAAAGTGTAGTACATACAGCCTTCATCCCGACTTCCCGATAGTGGTTTATCTTAACCCCCGTCAATCTATTGTTTAAATCTCCATAAACATAGTATACGCGTGCCCACGTGATCAATGATAATGGGCAATCCAAATGTATAATTATTATCGTCTATCTTATGGGGAGTTTTTTTTTTGGTCATGGATATGTTACGTTTCTATCGTAAGCAGTTTCAGAGTGATTTTAGTCGTTAACGTTTATTGTCGGCTCATCGAGTACCGTTTGGTTGGATTTGTCGCGCATTATAAATGCTGCATTACTAATCTATGCATGCTTTTCTGCGAAATGCTTCCAGCAAGACGGGTCTTTTATCCAACTATTCATCCTAAAATATAGATTCTCCCGATATGACCTTCGACCTGTCGTAATATTTGAACGAAGGATTAATTAGTCGAAGATCAAATCATAATTTCAAATTAATTTTGAAGACATCATTCATAAAATCGGAAATATTTTACAGAAGCACCCTAAAGTTTTTGGGATGGATACATTCAAATGTAGAAAGAAAAAAAAAAGAGATGAAAAGATCAAGCGGTTAAGTTTCAACGCATTTATTTATCAAACATGAAAATCAAATCAAAAATACACATAAACATGACAAATAAGTACACAAAGAAACAAATTTATACACAAATACAAAAACCTGGGTTATTTCCTCCTCACGAGACATACATACATGAAAGGCAATATCATATTTGATTTTTAAAACATTCTGCATTTACTTTAAAATATCTGTCAAAGCTCTAAACGTCACGATTTTTTTCTGAGCCACATGCCAGGTAAAGCTACAAAGTATTGTTCTTCCTTTCTTTTGATTTCTCTTAATTTTAAGAATCTTTACAATATTGTCCTTAAATAGATGTAAAACATATGCAACGGTGAGCAAGAAAATGAAACGAATGACCCCCTCCCCCACAAACACATACACTTTGTGGCTAGTTTTTCCTTTATATGAGCGGTGATTACATTGAAACTTTGAATAGGCCATTTTCGTAATGTAACCAAATTTATGCTTATGCATTTGTAAAGCGCCTCGATACGAATTATTTCATTCACCAGTTACAAATAAATGCATCTCAAAAGTCAGAATGCGAAGTGCATACATATTTTTTTGTTGCTACATTATAGCTTGTCCTACCTAGTCCTACACGTAATATATATGAAATTTGTATTATGACTATTAAAATACAATTATTCGTATCAGGTGAATGAAATAATTCATATCGAGGCACTTATGTATACATTTTGTTACATTACGAGCATGTCATATTAAGAAAATAAACCACAACTAAACTTGTTATACTTCAAATGTGGGCGAATGGGTATTTAAGATTACACGAGGCTTGTACATAAATCATGAGCTGAAAATACATTAAAAAGTCTACTTGTACGCTTAATGAAGAGAAGTTATTATTCATTCAGAACTGTTTATGTCGGACGGGCATCTGCTCATCACAAATAGTATCAACTTCCAAAAAATACCTTGGCTCTTTTCATCTGGATATTAGGGACTTTTAGATTTGCACGACGAGAACGTGGACTGCTCATGTGACCCCATTTTAAGGCAATATGACGTCACTGCCAGAGCATGAAAAGGACGTCACATTGCCTTAAAAGGATGTCACACGTCGCAGTCCACTTTCTCGTCGTGCAAATCTAAAAGTCCCTGTAGATGATCGAATAGCGATACAGTTTTGGCATATGAATAAATAGAAGCAGCTTTCTCGAAAACGTACCCTATTCTGCGATTACTTTCTTACTTTTTCATTGTTCTCTATCTATGCACTTGTATGTACAATGAATTAAGTGTTTCTAACTTCAAGCAAACTTGAGTCTCATTAAAAAAAAGCACAAAGTATGACATGTTATTGGTTCAATTCCGTTTCTTTTTATAAATTACAGTCTTAAAACCAAGATAATCTTAAAGGAATTGGGTTAATTTAGTTCTTGGCGGTAATTACGAATCATTTAACGAGTAAGACAAATGAATCGCACATCGAACCATTCAAAAGATGTCTACTAACGCTTGACGCTCATGCTTCTGACTTAGCACCATCGGGTGCCATTTAAACTGCTCCGTTTTTCGATTGTCACAACAAATTTTCTAAACGGTCTGCAATCTCATTGTTCCACCAGCACATATGTAAAGCAACCATGACATTTGCACCATGCAGTTTTATGTCTGAAGAATGCGGGACATTCGAAACACCATAAACCGGCTAACCGCGTTTCTTACTGCGGTGTTTACCGCGAATGTTCAAATGACCGCGTCTCTACCGCGAGGTGGTGTATTTGGTAACGGCCTTTGTGCCCTCCGACACGGCGTGTTTAGCCAGCTCACCGGGCAGAAGGAGACGGACTGCGGTCTGAACCTGGGGAAAAAATAATTTAAAAAAAATGAAAGTGATAATTTACATTCTCATACCGAAGCCTGCAAGCTCTAGAATCGAAAAACTGTTAAGATTTGTATCAGTCTTCAAATACGGAACTTTTGTTCTCTATTCGTGAGGACCCCTTTGAAAACCAACTTAGGATATTCCACCCCACATGTGAAAATAAATAAAAAATATTAAAAAATCGAAATGATTTTCGATTGACTGCAGGAAAATATTATACGATAAACATTCATAACACGATCCCCCAAATTTGCAGCAACAAAAAATATTTCATCCACGGCAAATTCCAGTAGCATTTTCGACTGCCTATTGAAATATGCGAACACGTCAGTGACGTATAATGTAATCCGAACATTTCTGTAGGGTATACAACAGGTTATCAAACTTGCACTTGTGTTGGTTTCTCGAAAGTCTAAGCGTTTGCGCTATTATTAACTGCATGTCTGCGTTTTAAAACGAAAATGGACCGTCTTATATTAGTTTCAGTAAATGAAATAAAGTCCAAGGTATAATGTCATATACGTTAGTGATATCGTCAGTTGTGGTATACCCGAAGATTGTATGAAGTATTCAAGTAATAATTTCCTACCAGCTACCCGTTTCCTACACCTGGGTGGAGAGTGGCTTATTTATATTATTATCTCGCCGAAGGAGATTAGTGCTACAACGGGACTCGAACCGCAAACCATGCGATTAGCAGTCCGGTGACGTATCCACTTGTCCACGACACCTCCATTTTTAATTATCTTTAGTGACGTAATGAACAACAAAGCGACCTTTGACCCGCCCATAAAATAACTTCAAAAGAATAACATACCTCTCGGCTGCTGATAGTGCTCTTCTTGTTGTACTGTGCAAGTCTTGAAGCCTCTGATGCGATCCGTTCAAAGATATCATTAACAAAGCTATTCATGATCGACATCGCCTTGCTGGATATTCCCGTGTCTGGATGAACCTAGATAAAACAAAAGGGGGATGAGCAAAAGAATTCATTTTGCTTCAATAGGCCCTTTTCGTTTTTTAAAGGTGAAATTCAAAGAAGATCACAAATATGTCAACTAATGTATCACTAGAAACTGGTAAGCTAACAGATGGCCATCGGACAAGTTTTAGGTCAACTATACATATCGGGTGATTTTTAAAACGTACAAATACAACCACCTCCATAGCAGCTGGGATATACGAGATTTTCGCCGGAAAAATATCGATGTTTTAATGACGTCACTATATGGACCAACACTGCCCAAGCAGACGACATCCCATAGAGAATGAACATAATTGCAAAGCTATTATTTCTCAAATTATAATGAGTTTAGTGTATATAAATGTAATGGCATATCAAACCATTCAAAAGGGGATATGACCCGATTCTGATAACTAAAATCTTTTGCTTGTAAATACACAGGTTAATTAACAATCAAAGAAACCAGACTTTCAAATTGAAAAGCCCCGGAATGATATTAAGGGCGGCATTTGTTCCCTTTTGAAACGCCGAACATACACCGGTGTGTGCAGCTGAATAAACAATGGCGTCTTATTTTGTTTTCAAGCGACAGATTCCTTTATTTTTGTATCGCTGCATTTGTCATCAAAATAAAACCATGCGCGGGGTTTAGAGGAGGCAATAGATTAGCCTAACGGTAGTGAGGTAAAAGAAAGAACTCAAGAGAAGATGAAAACACAGGCACTGAAAATGTGTGAGATGTCATGGGACATCGTCTGCTTGTGCAAGTCATGTCCATACTGTGATCTCACACATCTCAGCAGCGTTCGGAGAGCTCTTCAGGTGCTATGCCGGGGCTGTATTTAAGCGTTTTGTAATTTATAATAATCATTACTTCGAATGTTTCCAAGCATTGAATTTTGATAAACTTGTCGAATCAAAGTTTCAACTTTGCAATAATGAAAATAAAGTTAGTTTTTAAAATCAATGAATATCTACTTAACAAAATGTTAATCTTTATTTAATATAGCGTGACCAGACTCGCCGGCTTCAGCAGATGCATGAGCGATGTATATATTTACAATTTATATGCACACAAAAGACTTTCATGTGCTAGATTAGGCCATATATCATGCGATGAATATACCAAAGGCTTCAAGATTGTTTAGCCGTTTCCAGTTCAAGATCAAACCATTTTTAAAAGGGTCATCATGGAGCTAATCGAGACCGATATTGCGTCATTTTGCAAAGGCATTTGTTTTGCACAAAGCAATCCCTTTCATCAGTTTGAGCCTATTGTTTTGACCAGAAATGCAGGTGTGGCAAGGGAGTAACCGTGCAGAGAGGCAAAGCAATCAAACCAAGTGTATTAATTCACAGGTGGTTGTAAAGCGCCTCAATCGGTACGAATGACTTCATTCACCCGTTACGTATAATTGTACCCCAATGCAAATTCAGAATCTCGATGTTCCGGTTTTGTGAATGGCCCATGCCGATTGGTGTTGCAAATTATTCCAAAGTCAGATCAGGGAGGTGAAAGAACAGGAGGCGAAACTCTTGTAATTTATTCAAACGCATTCTTGAGTTCTAAAGCGTAACAATGGGATGTGTAACATTCCACTTGGCTTTGAAGTTCCATGCTCCGAACCGCGCTTCCACTGCGGGGAATTTCGGAAGCCAGGCACCAGTTTTACATTTATTACAAAATATTAAATTACCGGCAAAATTACAGTGTAAATTAAAAACTTTATATGGGAATTTTATTGGGAATAGTGCATCAAACAAATTTTCAAATTTAGAACTCCGTCCTGCCTTTAAATTGTGTGCCAGAGTTGGTAAAAGAAAAATTACATCCTGTCAAAAACTCAATATTTTAGGATGATGCGCTAATTTGTGCATGCTTTAATGTCCCGTTATTTGATCCATGATTTACAATCTTCAATAACATTAAGTTTGCTAATGCGTGTTTTCGCGTGTTTTTTGTATTTTTCAAGTTTAAAAAAGAATGAAATTACACAAGTTTGTGTTCGCTTGTTCTACTCTTTACACATTCAACAATGGATGAGAAATCATTGGAAGGGACAGCGAACAGTTGCTGTGATACCATTTTCTGATGTAGGAATTCTAAATCCTAAAATTTCATGCGCTCTTTTATCTCACCACCTGGTCAACAGCTGCAGATTAGCGCATAACTTTCCGGCGGCTTGGAGCATGGGGTCAAAGGAGAACGGCTTGATTCAAGTCCTTCTCTATCACGTCCCTGGTCAGATCGCTTAGTCTGGTCGGAAACTGTGCGGTAGGTTTAATAAAGGTTTCTTGAATGAGATTCTTTTGGCCGCCGTTTAAATCAAGAGACAGATCTTATCTCAACAATTCAATCTTGTATCCACTCTTGGATTTAAAATGAAAGAAAAAGAAATTGAAATTAGAGGCGGTTGAAATTGAAGATAAAAATACATGAAAATGTATGAGAGCCAAATAAAGCTTGTATTTTACTTGTTTGAGGACTTTATAGATGTAGATGTTGTAGGATTCTAGACGCCTTCGTCTTCTCTTGCCCCCAGGCCGACCGGCTGCCATTGACTTGGACTTGACCGCCTTCTTCTCGCCTTTCGCAGCAGCACCTTTGGGAGGCATTGTGATTTGTATATCGGCTCTATATCAAGAGAAAGGTAAAAGAAAGGTAAAAGAATGGTAAAAGAATGACAAAAGAATGGCAAACGAATGGTAAACGAATGGTACGACGAATGGTCAAAGCATGGTAAAAGCATAGTAAAAGAATGGTAAAAGATTGGTAAAAGAATGGTAAAAAAATATTTAAATACATGTATCGAGTATTCTGATGATTCCTTCCTTCCATTTTGTTTATCTTAATGTTGAAGAGATCGAGGAAAGATTTCCTTTTGCGACAGCCACCTAAAATCTAACCCTAACACTAAACCATTACCCTAACGCTATTTTATCATGTTTTATATACATCAATTATCATATTATTATTAGATATCATTCTAAGCAGTTCCCATATTTGTTCCAGTTTGGATGGCTGTCACAAAAGGAAGTCTTCCCGAGATGAATAAAACGAAAGTTTTCAAATCTGTTAAAGCAAAGTTACGCTGGTATGATATTTCCAAGGTCATATTTTCTACCTTCCAACATTTTCAGGTTTTAATAGCGTTGTAATTTTAATACCAAGATTCTCTTGATAAAATGCTTGAAGTAGAATTGCGACTCTTGTTGTCTTTAAGTATCACCAGTGAAGTTGTCTCTAACAGTGGTTAATTACACTTACAAAACTAAATTCGTACTTTCAAACCATTTGTCCAATCTTTCAAAGTATCTAATTTCTGAATCGCACTTTATGAACCATTGACACAATTCAATCACATATTAAAGGTTTCCTTCCCTTTTAACAACAACATGTCTAACATAACTCGTTGTATTTGCTTACCTTGTAGTTGTAAAGTTGAATAATTTGAGTCCTAAAACTGGATTGTTGGTATTGGCTATACGATACACTTCCCAAAACTGTAGATTGACAACGCTTAAACCTCGGTTAAGAAGAACGTGGGTGTCTATCAGGGTTGGTGCCTATAATAACCATCGACGGAGAAATGCTGGAACGCTGAATGTTCAGACTCAAATTGCATTCACATCATTTTGCTAGAACATGCAAATTAGGACCAGTTCATTCAGGAAAAAAGGATAGTCTAATTTTATTTAGATTCTCTATCTTCCTCATCACCCGATATCGTTTTCTCCCCATTTGATAAAAAATAAAACACTTGAGATTCGAGTATTTCTTCAATTTAAGTTAAAAACAAAATAATTGTTCACCCTTACATTAGTATAATTTTTTCATTTCACATTAATTTAATTTTTTTTTTCCTTAGGATTCTAGTCCCTTCATTTTAAAGTCAAGCATATCACCCTCTGTCTAAATGTTTAGATCCAAGCAGTATAGAATAGAATAGAATTTCGTGCAAATCGCATTGTTCCAATTCCAGCTGCATTTTGACATACCGTCCTTTTAATAGATCCGTTCATTTTCAGAAATTCCGTGGATGCTTCTACTAACAATAGTAAGTAATGCCTTTGCCAATGTCCCAGTCACACTAATTAGACAGACAATAAGGGAGTTTACAGATAGCACATGGTCGGTACAAATGACCCCAAATATCCACAGATCTTTTACACATGGAGAAGTTCCACTTTGAGCATCTTAGAATAATAACTGCCAAAGTCCTAGATGTGCTTCATGAATACCTTTTGTTTGCCTTCTTGAAAAGAATACTTCCACCTGCGTATCATAGAATGTACCGTTGGTGCATAAATAAAATAATGTTACATAACTTTCATGAGCGCATATCCAGTATTCATCTCTGTGGGTTTTACCTTTTTGGTACAAATGACCTTTATCTACCCATGCGCAGATTGTATCTATGAACTGGCTTATATACTGACAACAGACTGAAAGATAGATTTAAGTTGGCAAACATTTTATTGGTTTGGAGTAGTTTTGGCGGTGTGACGGAAGCGGGTGAAAGTATAAAGTGTGTCCGGGGCTAATAAACCATTTCATCGTTGCAGTCTGAGCATGAGCAAATAAAGGTCATTGCACACCAAAATGTGGATTACACGAAGACGTCATGCTCATTAAAGTTATGTAATCATTATTTATTTATGCACAAGCAGTGCATTCCATGATACACACAGGTGGAAGTATTCTTTGAAAAGAAGAAACAAAGGCTAGTAACACCTTTAATGCTGTAGGAGTGATTGTCTCCTATCACTATGAACATGACGGACAAAGAAAGCCGACAAAATATACAGTTCCTCAGGTAGACAAAGGAACATCCCTTCACTGCTATTATGTAAAAGGTAAATATGCATGTGACACCTGTTCTACACATTTTTACATAATAGCAGTGAAGGGATGTTCCTTTGTCTACCTGAGGAACTGTATATTTTGTCCGCTTTCTTTGTCAGTCATATTCATAATGTATGTGACTGAAGGATAAAGTGTGTCAGTAGCTTGTCACAGACAGGGGGGGGGGGGTAAAATCGCGCCCCTCCCCCCAATTTTTGTTGATTTGTTCAATAAAATAAAAAAATAAACAAAATTGTGTGTGCTATAAGGGTGACAACAAATTGGGGGGAGGAGTTCGACCCCGACCCCCCCCCCCCCCCCCCCCCCCCACCTGCGTACACGCCTGGTTACAGAGAATGACAATGGTTTGATTTTCTTTAATGGCCCTTTCTGGGGCATGGAAGAAATACAGTTGAATAGTACAAATATAATGTTCAACAATGATATTTATATACTAAAAAACACAGAAAATCTTTAAAACAAGAAAATCTTTGGCAGTACAAAGGTAGTACCTTGTAGTATATGAGTAGCTTTGAGGGGGCGCTGAACGATTGAGGGCGAGGTTGGTCCCTATGTCTACTTTTCTCATCATTTCCCCTGCTCTCTTTATACCATTTCTCTATAATATCTCGCTTTGTCTTTATTCATTTTTCACCAATGGATGGAGACCAATATATTCCTATAGGCTACGTCGTCATCATAATGTAAGCATCATCAATGATGTTCATCATCAATAATGTTCATCTTCATCATTTCCATCGTCATCGTCACCAATATATCATCATCCTTCTCACCATCTACATCATCACCATCACCATAATGCACCACCATCATCATCATTTGCATCATCATCATCACCATCATTATCATCATGCACCATCCCACCATCATTATCATATCATCATCATCATCATCATTTGCATCATCACCATCATTATCATCATCATCATGCACCATCCCACCATCACCACCATAATGCACCATCATTATCATCATCATCATCAGCAGTAGCAGCATCATCATCAGCATCGTCATCGTAATAAAAATAAAAAACATTTTGGGCGTGAAGGATGCTAGAAGAGTATGATAGAGGTCATAAATATATCGCCTATCGGTGCCAGTTCCCGCAGCTACCCCCCCCCCCCCCCCCCCGAACCTAGCGTACTTTTCTTTTTCATTTTCCTTTTTTTTTTGAAGACACCGTTTTTCACCTCCGAACATCATCTTTCGCAAAGTAAGAAACAGGTAAGAATTTAAAGCATTATCATCACTATACGATAAATTATGTTGAGTAAATAAAGCTGTGTCATCCAAAAGTATCAGGTTATCCCTATGCCATCGAAACTTGAGACTTTATTTCATTTAAATGATCTCAAACTGACAGTTATCTGATCTTGCCTTGTATAACCCAGCACAATAATAGGCGTGTGGGAACGCAGTAGAAACAGTTGTTGATCCTTGACTTGATGAATACCGCGGTAACCGCAAGCGCTGTAGGCCTAGCTAGATCTAGAAGAAGTGTTGTTTGAAATGTTGAGAATCAAAAGCACAGCTTTTACTACACAGCCAGGATAGTGATGCTCCAATGTGTGTCGGTAACCGTAAGCGCCTGTAGATCTAGATCTAGTATTACTACTAATTTAGTTTACATACATAATTGTAGGGATGTTACAAAAAAATTAAATTTCAGAATTCATGCTCCTGCTTTATGCCATTCGACAGAGCTTGATAAGACCTTTTATTTGATGCCTCATTCATCATAATAGCCCCAGTAATAAGAAAGTTATGCCTATTTTAAACACCCGGAAATCATGTATTTAATTGCTTTGTTTTCCTTTGTTTTTAAACCAAAAATTGTGATCTCAAATGTGACCGAAAGATTCTATTTCATGACATAAAATTACCCCAAAATGTATGTAAATACACAAAAAACGCTAATCGGACCGTCATTTTTGCATGACATTTTCACATTCCTCATAAATAAATCATAAAAAGTTTAGTATGAAATGAAAGATAACAATGTCATTCTTCTCATCCAATAGAAATCATGAAACAAAAATCTAATCAGCCCATCAAAAGATCACATTTACGTAGGCTATCCAAATTGGTCTCCAATAGTGCATAACAGCCCCATGGCAGAAACCTTCTTGGCGAAAGCACACACATTGTAACATACCTAATAATTGGGCAGATAGATCCGACTTTCTGTTATGTTGACGTTGTGCATATCCTGAGGAATTTTGTACGTAGTGTGCTTCACTCCCGGTGGTGGTATAAAATTACACCAGCACCCCTGGCTATGTTTGTGAAATTTTCTGAAGTCTTTTTTTTTTGTTCTTCTCAATCTAGCGATCACGTTCAGCTCAGTAGATCTACGTAGATATTTTCATTTTGACTTTTTCTGGTGTTAAAAAAGTCCTTCATTCACTTAACTCTGCTCTCAATCTTCAATCTCTTTTTCTCTCATATCCTCTAGATCTACCCCTTACCTTCTTCTTCTTCTTCCAGAGTAAGTGCTGCTTCAAGGTGATGAAGATAAACACACTGGTTTGTGTGTGTATATGTGGAGACTTTCACATATCCTGTTATTCCACATTTTAACTTTTTGTTCTTGTTGTGCAGGTGCATATATATATACATATGTAAGTAAAAACATTCCCGGTCTTGTAGACATTACATCTGCATCCCACTCAAGAAGACCTTGAAGGCATCAAGAGAGGGGTATTGGACTGGGTCCTGTGGGAGGTTGTTCCAGTCCTTGCAGGTTCTAGGGAAGAAGGACGAAGCATAGGTCTGACTACCTTATAATTCTCTCTCTCTCTCTCTCTCTCTGTCTCTCTCTCTCTCTCTCTGTCTCTCTCTCTCTCTCTCTGTCTCTCTTTCTCTCTCTTTCTCTCTCTCTCTCTGTCTCTCTCTCTCTCACAGATGTGTCAAACACCAGGTTTAGGATGAGGCTGCGGAGGGATGGAGTCCGTCTCTCCCAGCCCAACAGAGGAGCAAAGGTCAAAGGGGACAAGGAAAGAGCGAGCTGCTATGAGACGCCAGAGGTTGGTAGCAGTGAATGATGATCGCGAAGGAGCAGTGCCACGTGTATGCATTGATCTCAGCCTTGGCCATCTCATGAGTGAAAAGGTAAGCAAGGTCTGTTTATGGTTGGGGCTCCAATATAATAACATTGCTATGTACGAAAGTAGAGGGGTCGTGGACAAGTGAATATGTCACCGGACTGTCGATCACAAGGTCCACGGTTCAAGTCCCACCGCGGCACTTATGTCCATTGGCAAGACATTGATCTACATTTTCCACTCTCCACCCAGGTGTTAAATGAGTACCCGGTAGGATGCGAAAGCTAATGTGCTTAGATTAGCAAGTGATGCATGGCTGAAAAGCTCCCCAGGGAGTGGAGAATGTGCATACATTGTGTGCAAGTAAGCCTGAATCCGATGACCAGGGTAATAATATATATATATCTGTAAAACGAAACCAAGAACAATCAATGTTTTATCATAATCACAATTATAATTAATAAATGACACATAATTGTAATGCTTAGATCCTCCTCTTTTGTTTGATGCAACTCATATGCAGGGCGCGACAAACCCGCTTGCCCGACGTCCCGGGGCAACCAAATTGAGCCGTCGGGCAAGTAAATCAAATTATCACTTGCCCGATTCGGGCAAGTGATACTTTTACAGTAATTTCCTAGTGTCCAAGAACTCTACCATTCACCCGTCAACTTCTTACCCGTCGTCAAAATCCAGAAGCAAAAAAGCGATCGTTCCGATTTCGAAAAAACTTCACAGACAGCTAGCCAGCTCAGCTAGCTCAGCGCGCATGCAACAGTGACACTTCAAGCCATGAATGCCGCTCCGCCTCCACGCACGGCCGGCCGTGAGCTAGCTAGAGACAGCTAGCGCGATCGTACCAGCTGCGAGCTTATTCGCGCTCTCTCTCTCTAGCTCTGCAGGCCGCACCGACAGGCCTTTGCTATTCTCTGATTGCCGATTGGTTGAATCACGCCAAATATGACGTCATTATTCTAGGGAAATGAACACGTGCGAATCGGAATGGAATAAACAACAGGGATTTTCTAGTAAGTACAAAAAGTCAAATGTTTGATATTTATTCATAATGACTGTTAATGATTGTGAACATATTATTTAAAACTCGCTGCTCATATAAATCAGATAAATCATATAAAACCGAGCGAGTCATTTTGATAATAGTATCGAGACCCCCAGAATATAAGCCGTTGTTGTTTTGTTTTCATGGTTTTAGCGACGTTGTTTAGTCTAGTTTTCGCATACTTATCCGAGATTTATCGTAAAATATCTTCAATATTATTATTTAGTAAGAATTTACAAATTTTGGCATGATATTTATAGCAGTGAATGATGAAATAAAAATGTCCGTACTTTATTTAAAATAGTTGATTACCCATTATTTACATGACGTTTCTTGATGGAAGAGTTGACCCAAATTATTAACAGCTGAAAATTAGCCTACGTTTCCAAATGACAGCGGCTTGCACAGACACACATGTGATGTTGCACCATGGTACATGTGGCTACCATTAATGACATGTTTGTATCATATTTTTTACAACAGGGTCATTATGCTTTTTTACATGACTGAATATTAAAAACTTAAACCTGCTTGAACCATTCTACCTTGCCGAGATTCATGTGAATCTGATTATTTATGGAGAATCAATAAAATGCGTTTTTTAAACCTTCAACCATCCTTTGTTGACCATTTTCTTTGACATATTAGGTTATTATTCAGTACAGTTACACTGTACATGTATGTGCATTAATTTGCTATCTAAAACACTAACTTATCATTACGAGATAATAAATGCTTTAACCTCGAGTCCTTTTTCGCTTTAAAGTTTTGGGCAAGTGGAAATATTGTTTGGGCAAGTAAATTGAAAACCCACTTGCCCGACAGGGCAAGTGGTGAAAAAAATTCTTGTAGCACCCTGATATGATGCATATTTTCATGCATGAGTGAGTAAAAACAATTTTAAGAGAGGGTACCAAAAAGTCATTTGGCGGGCGCCGGGCGGTATCTAATTTTCAAAGAGAAAAATCACATTTCTGGAAAGTTCATTTTCTGCCCTTTCATATGACACCTCGATCAGGAAAAATGAGCCAGGAAAAACAAGGTTCTGTTGGTTTAAAGTAATGCTTGCATTTCCATATTTCGATTAAACAAATTCGTTTTCACTGGCTGCCTGCCGTAGCAACAAACAGAGTTGACAAAAGACTTAACTCCATTTCGTTGGAAATGTATGCAAAACATCGATAATTCTCGGTTTCGTTTTTTCTGGGACACACTGTATAGTAACATTGCTATGTATGCAAGTAATGAAGGTACTATTTAGAGGTAGTCTTGCGTTCCTGTAACCACAGACATAAAATTCTCACCGAATCAAATAAAACTAAAGATGATTGTTCAAGGCAATTACAATTTATCAGTCAGACAAATTTGGTTATCCTTACAGGCATTTCCTCAGGTATTTCCAGACTACTTTTATTTTTTCCTCTAGTTCTTTTCTTTCATTTACAGTACAAATTGTATCCTGCATTTCATTTCAATACTGATGCCAAGCAATCGGTTGTCATTTGAAAGTCATCCCAATTTTGCTTGCTTTTGTGTCTCATTATTCGCCAACGAGCAGGAGACCGGTGGTCTTGTTTGTCAGATCAGACAGGTGTACGGAGCTAACAGACAAGCTGATAAACCCATGCAGGTCTGGCTGACGAGTCTGGACACAGAGGGCAGCATATATAAAGCATCACTCACAAAGAATGATGGATTTGAACACTATGTGGTAGGTGCACTCTTTCCTTTCGTTGTTTGGTTGTTGAGGGTGGTGGCTGTGGTATGGTGAAGTTTTTTGTTTTTTAAATTTTTTGTTGGGGGAAAGGGCAATTGATCTGCATCCTAAAGTCAAAAATTCAGAATAAATGTTAGTCAATCATTTCTATTTTTGTTTTACAAACTTTGAACAATGGGTACTTTTTTTAAAAATGACCAGATATTTTGAAGGTCTAAGACTTGGTCAAAATATTTTTTTGAAAGGCTCAGTCTTTTGCCATTTCATTAGTAAATTTGAGATTTGAGATTTGATTTCATGAAAATTGAACACTGAAATGTTATTTCCAAAGATGACAGTTCTGCTCTGGGCTGCTCTAAGCAGTTATATGATCTACAACTATGGTGTTGCAGAAGAATTAAGGATAATACCTATGAAAGGTTGGGCTTTCTTTCATCTTGGACCTACTGTTTCTTACACCACCTCTCTCTATAGCAAACTAGCATTCATGATATCACTGATTGTTTTCTTTACCTTTCATGGATCTTTATGTTCTATTTTTATTTCATAGATGAACGAGACCAGTCAACATTACAGTGCAATATTTTCTCAGGAAGAAATCGTTTATCTCACTCCTGATTCCCCAAATGGTAAGTAAAAAAATGCTGATATATAAAGCATTTATTTAAGTATATGGCATGTCCCTCACATAGGTTTTACAAATTCACCTGGACTATATAACCTTTTCTACATTTACTCACTGGTGCATGTCTGGTCAGGTTGGCTGGAAAAGAGATGAACTTTAATTTATATCTCTCATTATTATAATATTTCAAAGCGAAGATTTCTTATTCCCCTATGGGTCTATTAGCCTGAAATCAAACTTCAGGAATCAATCTTCTCTTTTATCTTTATTATTCATGTTGCTCCCTTTACCAACGCCATACATTACTTTCAGGAGTAACTTATCAAACCTTTCAGCTGGAATCGTTTTGAAAAATGAATCATTATCCCCTGTGAATATTTTATTTTTGGTTTGGTAATTATTTACTTGTACTAGTTTATAGGAGGGATTAGACTACACTGCATGGTCACTGGAGTGGTGGTTTTCTCATCAACTCAGCTCTCAATTAACATAAGAAAACGAGGATCATGGGGGACCAATGGTCACCGATTAGGCATTGTTTTCTATATAGAAAGAGCAAGTAGGACAGTGTGGCTTTAAACAAAACGAAAGATTGAATAACATTAAATGAGTTTCACTCACTGTTTCTCTGCTATTGCACATGTGACAAGAATTATTTCCCCCTTCTGTTCCTTGTTTTGTTTTTCTATTTTAGTTTTAACTGAAATCCAGGACAGTAAGGTGTATATCATTGGTGGCCTGGTGGATGAATCAGTATTAACTGTAAGTTTCTTGTGAGGTCATTTATTTATTCACATGACTTAAAGATAAAGTTGACTTCTGGTCATGTGATTGCATTGTGAAAGAAACGTTGTGGGATCGATCAGAAAAGGTTGATCATCTAGCATATAAGTATTGGTGTGTACTGCAAGGTTCTGGAATCATCAAAATGATAAGAAATTTGGCCCAGTCGTGGTAAAGTTACAAGCACTGTACACAGAAAGAAGTATTTGGGACTATACATCACAATTTGTATGATGTTACATGCCATACTAAGAATATTAAGGCATTTGAAGAGCCATGCTTTTCAGGGAACATTTTTAATCCGATGTTCTTCCACACTTGCATAATAACAATGATACGCTCACAAATTATTTTTCACCTCTTCCCAGAACTCAACCTCCTCTTTAAATGTGTCCATTCAATTACAAATTTCTGAATATACAATTGGACAACTGGACGATTAATTACTATGTTTTAAACAAGGAAGCGATTCAGGTAAAATATATTTGACTTCCAATCTGTATCCTGTCCTATCCATGGCTGAGAGAAACCAGGATTAAGCTGTTTGGACCTGCTTGATATTGTCAAAGTGTATTCATTATGAAATAAGCTTTTACTGGCATGTGCTTTGAAAACCTGCTTTTATCAGTTGTGTAGAAAGATCACATGTCTGAAAAGGCCACACTTTCCCTTCACTAGTTTTTCTCTGCAATCCTTTTTTTAACACCCTATGTTATTATTACTTGTGCAAGTGGTGCATTTAATTTTCAAGCCTTATTTGCTTATCCATTTGTACTATGGTTTATACTTTCATATTTTCTTTATATTATGTTATTATGTCAATTTATATTCATAAATGTTATATTGTTATCTGTCATGATATTCCATCTTTAACCTTTGTATATATTGTGATGATGATGGAAATAAATGTCAATTCAATTCAATTCAAATTAATTCAAATCGATTCCACTCGATTAAATTGCCCTCGATTCATTTCTTGGAAAGGTAAAACCCACATTTCATGTCTCCCTTGAGTGGTTTTTATACATTTCATTGTACCAGAATGCAGGGAGTGCAAATGGTGGAATAAACCATTGTCTCTTTTTCTTTAATGCAGAATATGACCTTTGACCTTGCCAAAAAAAGAGGTTTCCATACTGCCAAGCTCCCTATATCAAGATACATGAAGCACGCAGAGAGAGGAACATTCAGCCAAGTCCTTGCCATAAACCAAGGTTAGAAGAAGTCTAGAGAGAGGGAGGGATGAAGGGAGAGAGAGAGGGAGAGAGAGAGAGAAAGCAAGGGAGAGAGGGGCGGAGGGAGGGGTTGGAAGAGTGAAAAAAAGTGAGGGAGAGAGAGAGAGAGAGAGAGAGAGAGAGAGAGAGAAAGAAAGAAAAAGAGTTTGAAGATAAATATAAGGGTTAGGAAAAGAGGGAAGGTAGGAGGGATCAAGATGGAGACTTTTTTGCCTCTTGTAAACTGTCCATGAGGACAACCTTTCCCCCAAACTTACAAGCAAAATAAATACATGATTCCGTAACATTCCACAAAGCCTTTAGGAAGATATGTTTTTATTTTAAATTGTTAAAAAGGCTTGCTTCAAAGGTACTTGACACAATAATTTTGTAGTTATTCTCTACCTTCTTGATAATGATGTAAGAAAGAAAGCTTGAAGGTCTTCACTGAAATTGAAGGAACCCTGAAAATTTAATAGTTCAATGTGAGAGTCCTGTTGGTTTTGGTTTTGGAAGTTATGGAAGTTTTGCTCATATGGTAAAGACAGTTCTGTGAAACACTAGAGTAAAAGTAGAACAACACCCTAGAGACATCATCAATCTTGTACTTATGATGCTTTCGTAAAACAATTATTTATTTTCTTCTTTTTCTTTCTTTTCATTTTGATTCCTTGTTTTGGTCATAAGGGAGGAAAAAAGAGAGAGAATCCTATAATTTGTTACACTGTTATCCACATTATATATTTAAAAAAGAGAGAAAAAAGAGAAAGAGGGAAATTAATATGAAAAAAAGAAAGGCGTTGGTGATTATAGTCAGTTCTTGACTGATTGCCATTACAAAAAAAACACAATAACAATGCCCTATTATATTGACTTGTACATGTATTTTTTTTAATTGCAGCGTTTGATATTCTGCTACGGTATTACAATACAGGGAACTGGGAGTCGTCTGTTGTAGCCGTCATGCCAAAGAGAAAAGGTTTCATTCCTAAATAACATATCAGGGAAACCTCAGGAGCAGTGCCAAGTGCATTCACCAAGGAAAATAAAAAATCTGATGGCTCCCTTGAAGCAAAAGGAAATGTCAGTTGCCATTTATAATGCTAATAATAATAATAATAGTGGGTTCTTGTATACCGCTCATGTCTGTCAGACTTGACACTCCTGGCGCTCTCAATTATTACCCTGGCTTTAGCACGGCTGCCATACGGCACTCTAGCATTTCAAGGAATTAATTCCTGCCAGGTACCCATTTACATTACCTAGGTTGAGTGTGGCAAATGTGAACCTTGTGATCAACAGTCCAGTGACATATCCACTCGACCACGACACCTGCTAGAGGTCTAGTGGATACATCACCAAGCTGTGGATGACAAAGGTTGTCCCAGCCTTGTACGCGTGTCCTTTGCCAAGACCTTAGTGTAAATTTGCCACTCTCCGCCCAGGGGTAGTAAATAGGTATCTTGTATGAATGTATTCCTTGAATGATTTCCGTCCCAGGAAGGCAGCTACTATCCCCCTATACAACTCGGCTTTTCAAACTCTTCTCAGCTTGTATTCTCCAAGAAACAACAAAATCATGGGGGAATGGTCTTTTGCACAAGCTGGATCAGGGCCCTGTTTCACAAAAATCGTTATCAATACCAAGATTCAATAACTGTTATAACATACTGAAATCGTGGTATCTGATTGGCTGAGAGCTAAATTTTCATAAGATTTTTTTTTTTTTTTTTTTTTAATAACAATGTTTATGAAACAGGGCCTTGTGCTATGGAATCAGTTACCATTCGCTCTTAAAGAAATAGCAAGTGTAAACTCATTTAAATTTTCTCTCAAACCTTGCCTTCACAAAACTGCTTTTGATTAATTCAATATTTCAACATTTCATCTATGTCATTCATGTATAACTCACTAGTGTATATTCATGTCAAATTCTTTTTTTGATGTACTTTCTTTTACTCTTATTTATATTGTTAATGACTTCATGTACTATTTATTGAAATTTACATTTAAGTATAGTTTATATTGTACACTCTCATCGCCTTGAGGCTTGAGCGCTTTTGCAAAATGGATTAGGCGCTTTACAAAATACTCAACATTATTATTGTTTTACTCTTGCCAAGATGAAAAAAATGTTTTCATTGTTTTGATGTCACCTTGTTATTATTTCAATGCAATTAAAGAGTTTTAATGAAGCTACTTATAATGTTGAGAACTGTTATCAACAACTGGTTTTGTTTTATTGGATAGGTAGTTTTGTTAATATGGAACTTTGGTAAATGTTTTTCAAAAAAATGTTTTATTAATCAGAGGTATTGTTGTGCAAAGTAGTCGACCGGCTCGTACAAAGGTTGAAAGTATACCTTTATCTTGTTAATGTTCTTATTTGCATGGTGATAGTGTAGCTGGTTTTGTATACTGTGCTGTACTTTTTAGTATTGAATGAATTCCCCTTGATCCTTCAAGGAAGCTACCAAATACGTAAAACGTAGCGTAAATATTCATAATTGAATGATACACGCCTAAAAACTAAAACAACAGGAACAACGGGATAAAGAAACAAGAAGAAACTGAGCGTGTTCTTATTTAATATTTATTGAGAACCTAAATAGTACATATGTGTAGAAAATATAAAACATATATTGGGACTAATTGATATCCATTCACATTAAGTACCTCAATATGACAATTTTCAAGCCTTGTATTACTAAATGTCCAATTATTGTATAAAGTGCAATAATAAAAAAATACTTTGTGCCATTCTACATAGCGCATTTGGTCAACATTAAACAGATTTCATACTTTTTTTTTCTGCGGCCAAGATTAGCAGTTGGCATTCGAATGAAAAGAGAAAGGTGAAAGAAAGTAAAAAAAGAAAACGAAAGATAAAGATAGAGAGAGAGAAAGATAAATACAAATGTAGAAGGGCAAAAGATAAAGAGAAGAGAAAGAATAGAAGAGAAAGGATACAAGAAAGAAAGAAACAGAGAGAAAGAGAATAGAAAAAGATGAGACGAGAAAGAAAGAGAGAGAGAGAGAGAAAAAAAAAGGGAAAATTACAAAAGGGCAATGAATTAAACTAGAGAGAGACAAAGATAAAGAGAAGAGAAAGACTAAAAGAAAAGGAAAGAATAAAAGAGAAATAAATAAATAGAGAAACATAATATAGAGAGAGAGAGAAAAAAAAAGGGCAATGAACTGAAGACGATACCCTCCCACCACTTAATCACAATTTGTCCACTTCGGGCTCCTCCAATATTAATGCACATCGTTTCTTTTAACAAAAAGAAAATGTAGTACGATATTGATACGAACTTGAATTTATCAAATGAAATTTATCTCTAATCAATTGCATTCAGTTATGGTTAAATAGAATTTTCTTTGGTCATCTACTTATTGCAGCGATATTCTTAGCTTTATCAATCACTAAATAGACTGCTTTAACAATGTTAAGATGCGTGATGATAAACTGGCCCCTTTGGGGGTAGTATCGATCAAGTATTGAGGGGGTAGGGGGGAGGGTCTCACCTTGGAGTTGAATACCATACAGTAAAGTGACAGGGTAGATTAGGGCGGTGGTGGTAGAGAGAGGGGGGAGGGGTCGTATCATCTTTTTTAAACGTTCCAATTCATATCATCCCCTCTGCTTTACATAATATTGATATCATTTATCTACTTCTATCAAATGTATTCACTCCGTCTTATTCAGCCGGATTGACCTCTTTATTTGTTAAAACAATGTTAACATTCAGAATATTCGCAATGTGAAGAGTAAGAAGGGGGGGGGGGGGGGATTACCCATTTGACCTCGTTGCTAATCCATTTATTCAATTACATAGCCAAGAGGGAGACACCAAAGAATAGATTGGTCTCACTGCGTCGCTTTTGGCAGGAAGTCCGAAATTTACTTCAGCAGCTTAAGACAAATGTTTGACACTTTTTGGGGTGCACATTCCAAAAGAATTGCACATATACTCCCGCCCAACTATGAGATAACCTGGGCATCTCGAATATGATGATATTCGGGCACCTCGTTGCGGGTATTGGAGGTGGTGGTTTCCCGAATACCGGAACTTTAGAAACTCCCGGGCTACTGCCCCTAATCCTCCGCCTCATACGTCTAGACAATCGAATGCACTCCCTTTTCTGAAAACGTTCCGAAGATCATGTACTGTTAAATGAAAACTTTTAAAGAAACTTTAAAATTCCAAATATTTTATTCATACGTTCTTGATATCATTACTACTAGAGGAATCTTTAATCACCTCATGTTTTCTCTTTAGATGGGGAATGCAGAGCTTTTACCAAATTTGGGTTTAAATAAATGTAAGCTGAATTTAATCTGAAACTATCTTAAGGCGTAAAATACAAAGAGGGAGAGGGGGTTGATGCGGTCAAATTGAAACCTACATTTTGTTCGCACTATACTAAAAGAAAAAACCTAAATTCCCATATTCATGTAACGAATCCATGTATAATTTATGCACTTCTGATACCCGAAATAATTAGGCAAGAAAATTTATCAAAGCATGTCTTGCAAAAATATTATTCAGAAAACTCGTTACGCAAAAGAGGTCAGTGAGTCACGTGTCTTCTCTTTAAGGAATGACCTCCACATTTGGTCACATGATCCATGTTATTCATACGTCAGCAGGAACGCTCAGACGTCGCTCAACGCAAGGCGAAAAGTCCAATGTCTGCGAGGAGTCGAAGACATTGACGGCCACCGACGTGGTGATCACAGTCATGCCGTGACTCTCTCGTCGAGAAGTATTCGGTGGTCGTTGATCACCGGTAACAAGGGATGGCTCTCCGTTCTTTACCTCCTCAACGGAGATCACCGACGCTGGTACGTCTTCACTGACCACGTGGATTGTGACGCCGTCCTGTCGTCCTGATAAGTTCTCGCCATCTCCCGCGGCGTGGTGCGTCTTTATGAAGAGCTGATTATGACGGCCGCCAGCGCCCCCGTCGACGATCTCGGGTGAAGACGGTTCGTCGAGCTGGATGATCTCGAGGGATTGTTCTTGACTGGAGTGTGCTTGATCGTTCTCGTCTTGGGTGATGTCGGAGCCTCGCTGGGACCAGCACGGTCGACAGATCTCATCATCGAATGTCACATCCTGCTCGTTCTCCTGATCGAGATAATCATCCTAGTGATGAAACAAAAGAGAAGTGTAAATTAATAATAATGATAATTATAGGCATTTCTATCTAGAAATTCTATTCCGAGGCGTATTTATTATTACCCCGGCTTTAGCTTAGCTGCCATTACATCGCTCCAGCATTTCAAGGAATTAATTCCTGCCAGGTACCCATTTACCTCACCTGGGTCGAATCAAGGTTAATGCCTTGCCAAAGGACATTAGTGCCGTGTCGGGGATCGAACCACGACCTTCGAATTACAAGCCAAGTGCTTAAGCCACCCCAGATGAGGCACGTTAAAGGCAAGCATTTGTCCATGCTGCATCGTTGCCCACAAATTGGAAATATTATTTCTCTACCTCTTTTTATGAAATGATTGTGACAATAAGATGTATTCTTAATACATGAAATTTATAACTCGTTAGGACTTTATTGATAAATCTGAAGAGTCATACAGATTGATCAAAACAGTTCTGAGCAGATTTAAGTTTCATCTATCAAGAACAATCCACCTTGCCACAATCATTTCATTAAAACAAGAGGCAAGGAAAATTATTCATAATTTAGGGCACTGGCGTACTGGTGGGGGGGGGGGGGGCTTGGGGGGCGCCAGCCCCCCCCCCCCAAATAAAATTGAACCATGACTTATTTTCAATTCCATATACAAGTGATGTATAAATGTTTGTGATATCACATGATTTTCAACAAAATGCGCGTTTCTCCATTTCTGTTGCAAACTGACACATTCCAAAATTGCCAGGAAGAGCATATGTTTTTTTATAGTCACTGAGGGGCCGTGGCCACTAACAGTAACACTAGTAAAAAAAAAACTCCTTTACAGAAGCAACTTTGACAAGCACTGCCGGGCGTTCCATACCTACATCATGTAACACTGCACATGTACCGTTGAGGGGCCCAGTGGGGAAATTGAATTCAGACAAGATTAAGAGTAGTGCACGGTACAACGAATCGTCTTCTTTCTCTAATAATTTAATGAAACGGCAAAGCTTCCGCGCTTCGGCGGGGGTGAGGGGAACTGAATTCAGACTAGGATTAAAAGTCGAGAACGGTACAACGAATCGTCTTCCTTCTTTATAATTTAATGAAGTGTCAAAGCTTCCGCACTTTGCGCGGGAGGGGGGAAACTGAATTCAGACAAGATCACGATACAACAAATCGTCTTCTTTCTCTGATTGTTTAATGAAACGTCAAAGCTTCCGCGCTTCGCGCGGGCTGGGCAAAAATGAATTCAGACAAGGATTAAGAGTAATAATTTATTGAAACGTAAAAGGTTCCGCGCTTCGCGCGAGATGGGCGAAAAAGAATTCAGACCAGGATTAAGAGACGGAACCGGTAAAATTAATCGTCTTCTTTCTCTAATAATTTAATGAAGTGTCAAGGCTTCCGCGCTTTGCGCGGGAGGGGAGGGGCGGGGTAACTGAATTCAGACAAGAACACGATACAACGAATCGTCTTCGTGAAAGCTTCCGCGTTTCGCGCGGGATGGGCGAAAATCAATTCAGACAAGGATTAAGAGTAATAATTTAATGAATTGTCAAAGCTTCCGCGCTTCGCGTGGGATGGGCGAAAATGAATTCAGACAAGGATTAAGAGTAATAATTTATTGAAACGTCAAAACTGCCGCGCTTCGCGCGGGAGGGCGGGGGGGGGGGGGGGGGGAACTGGATCCAAACAAGAATTAAGAGTCGAGAACGGTACAACGAATCGTCTTCTTTCTCTAATAATTCAATGAAACGTGAAAGCTTCCGCGCTTCGCGCAGGATGGGCAAAAATGAATTCAGACAAGGATTAAGAGTAATGATTTATTAAAACGCAAAAGCTTCCGCGCTTTGCGCGGCGCGAGATGGACGAAAATGAATTCAGACAAGGATTAATAGTAATAATTTATTGAAACGTCAAAACTGCCGCGCTTCGCGCGGGAGGGGGGAGGGGAACTGGATCCAAACAAGAATTAAGAGTCGAGAACGGTACAACGGATCGTCTTCTTTCTATAATAATTTAATAAAGTGTCAAAGTATCCGCGCTTCGCGCGGGAGGGGGGAGACTAAAAAATAACTTAGTTCCTGGCCCCGGGTTTATAGGGTTAAATTTGTCGACATTTGGACATTGGCATTAATATATTTGTCGGTAATTGGTTGCTCGGTTTGTCGGTAATCGGTGGCCTCTACACCCTCCCCACTCCCCCACTGACAAAGGTCTAGCGACGCCCCTGATAACGACCCAGTTTATACACTCGAGAACATTTTTGCAAGTACTACTGATGAAGTACCGGACCACCGTCTGTGTGCATTGTGCGGCATCAAAGCATATACAACGTCTCAAGACTTGGCAGATCACTTTTCTCTAACTTCTAACCAATCAGAAGGCCTCGTATTTTTTTCCAGGAAGTGCCGGAGGACGTTAATGCGCCAAATGTGGTTCTCAAATTGCAAAAGATATCTACTCTTGGAAGGGGTAGGAGAAAGCAATTTTACGTCATTTTACTCCAGGAAGTGCCTGAAAATGCGTCTAATTTGGTTCTAAAATTGCAAATGCTTCTTACTCCGGGAGGGAGCCAACACCCCCTCCCAGACCCACCCCCGCCGCTTGGTCGCTCCACTCCCTTGCCGCTAAAGCCTCGTTCTGTCGCTTCATCGTTTTACATATATTTAACCCCATGCCATTTTGTGCCCCCCCCCCCCCCGGTAAGAAATTCCTGGATCCGCCACTGATGCCCATACCACTTGAGCTTCGGGGGCTCCGCCCCTTAACCCCCGCCCGTGCTTTGCCCCTAGACCCCACTTTGCGAAACGTTCAGCGGGGCCTGCATGTTAGAGTGGGGTGCTGCGGATTTTTTTTTTTGTCAGCCCCCCCCCCCCCAAACGTTTTTGCTCATTACGCCACTGATTTAGGGGCAACAGTGTATTTGACTCACTAAAAGCTAGGTTACCTCACTATTTGCTTTAACCAGCACGTCAAGTTCACAATAAGATACAGCCGTGAATTCAATTTAAAGGAAACACCTTTTACATTATCAGTTGTACTACTAGCGATTTGAAAGACAAAGTAGCCGATCCAGGGGTGAGAGACGAGCATCACCCCAGGGAAACCTACATGAATCTGGCGTTCCTAGGGTAGCCCTAAACCTGAAGTGGAATGCAAAAACACAGATAAAAGAATATACCCTCTTATTGTGCCCCGAAAGCAATTTTGGACTGAAATTCACGTTGCTCACTTCTGCTCATCAGATAATATTATTAGTCTTGTTCTCTCCACTCCCTTCCCCAGGCCATAGAAGACTGAATTAGCCACTAAGACAAAAGGCAGTGGCTCGTCCAAAGAACAGTTATAATGACATATTTCATGTCCTAAGCGCCAGAAAAATCCCCCTTACTCTTATTACCTATCCATTCGTACCCACTCTGAATATATATATTGATCTCTTAAGCGATTGCACTTTCGTGAACTCAAAACGTTTAGATTCCTATCTTTTTCCAATCCGCTTTGATGTCTTGCTCATTGCATTTTCTCAACAGTATATTTGGCTTACTTCGAAGCATCGGGTAATCGCGTCCAGTCGCGTGGTCGCGTTACGAGACCTTCGTGAAACAAAAACGGAAGATCATGTGAAGATGCACGGTAAAGATGCGACCTGTCGTAGTTTTGCCGTAGGGTTTTCACAGAGTGTCTGGTAAACTGGACCAGACCATTTGTAGATGAGAGGGCTTTATTTCGCGAACATTACCCCCGGCATTTGAGAAATTTTACATGCAATATTATTTTCATGAATCTTTTACGACTTGTATTGGACAGGGACAGATTATGTATGATACTTACTGCTATTCAATTTATATTTTGCGTTAGATTCAAAGGCAAACGAGAGTTTATTTTTGTTAAGCATCCGGACACACAAACCCCCGTCATATTCCGAGAAATTTAATTAAATGGAGTGTATTGCAAAACACACAGAACGGATATTTTAAAGTCCTATTCCGATCCATTATAAACTATCAAAATAATGAGGCCAAAGCAAAATGTGTGCAATTAAATGTGACTTGTTTTCAAATCAGATTGAAATGCAGTGGTAGCAGGTGCAGTTTCGTTTTATAGGCTAGAAAGCAATGTAACGATGGCAACCTAGATAATGCGGGGGGCACTGTCACTTCCCGCCCCCATCGCCACGCAGCTGATGGTATCCATGCTACGGTTTCTATTAAAGAATACTTACAAATTCATCGATGTCTTCAAACTCTTCTCTCTTCTTGTGTCGATGTTTCCGAAGGACCCGGCGGTGCGCCAAAAAGGTGATTAGTGTGTCGATCTAAAACAAAACAAAATCATTGAAATAAAATATTGTCACAAATGTGTGGTTTGTAAGAGAATATGAAAAGTCCAAAAATAATTGATATCTATGATAACGTGAGTATGACTCAGAAAGAAAACATTGGGTGTTTGCAGAGTAATTACCAAAAATTGCCTTAAATATTTTAGGCATAGTCAGAAGTAGATTGTTTATTAATCAGTGTCGAATGTATGACAGCTTTAACGATAGCTGTTTATTTAATACACAAAATAAATAGAAAAATAAATATGCTGATTTTAAAATAGAGAATAGTGGGCTATTTTGTTCGCCTTGAAGATTACACCATGTGGGCAGATGTCAACCGAATAAAGAAGACACATAGTGATGCTTACGGCTATTATACATCCCCAAGTTTCCTCTTGCCCCTATTAGACCAATGGTGTAGCCAGGAGTGGAGGGGTGGGGCGTAACGAAACGTACGTTGGTTAAGCACACTGTGAGTTTCATTGATTTATGTTTTTTCTGAGGCTTCAAGCAGAGGTGGGATGGGAGATCCGTCAGCATTTAATTAAACGGGAAAAATGTTTAATGAGTTTTAATAGGTCAACTCATATTCGCATGCAAGTGATATTTCAGGTGAATTTGTCGCGAAAGGACCTACCTCAGTTGCAAATTGTTCGGCCATTGTATTGGCCTTCGCATACAAGCATGTGTCGACAACTACGCCGACGCGAAGTTCATTGTTATAGATCTGCACCGAAAAGCTCATGAAAGAATTTCTCCCTGGTGGAAACCACTGGACAACGCTTACCACTGTGGCTCCAGCCATGGACATGGTTGTCTGTGATGATTGAAAATGGCTGACGAGGCACTGACCACTAGCGAGTGTCTTTGAGAGCCAGAGAGAAGAGAACCTGGATGGAATAAGAAGTGTCAGGATCTGGAGGACGCCGCAGGAGATGGACTGAGCGCAGTATTGCTGTAGGGTTCTGGTGGTGCGTAGGGTGTCCCACAACCTGGGAATGATTCCTTCTGTGCGCAACGGCAACTGCACAGGAATTGTGGCGAATTGCGCATCCAAAGGCACTTCCGGTGTACAACTGATGACACAAGCGTCACTGCATCTTTGGAAGCTATACAGAAGATTGGTCATGAACGTCTCTGAGCCTTGCTGCAAGGTAGCGTGCGGCAAGATGGAACGCACGGTACCCGCAGCAGCAACTAATGCGAAGTCCGATATGTGGCAGTTCGCTACAACTTTACTTTCGAGGACCTGCTGAAAGTTTACCGGACGAGACCAAGCGATTGCATGTTTACCGCTTGGGCTCATCCCGGGAAAGACATTGGGTGAGTTACTTCTGGAGGATAATTTGAAATACGCTATGAGTAAAGGTCCAAAGAGCACAGCACTGATGATGCTTAATAAAGGATGCGACGAGTTCTGTTCTTCGGGCGGTTTGCGCGAATGGACACTCTCTGTAATAGGCTGACACAGAAGATCAAGAAAGGCATTTCCATTGGCGAAGCAAGGATGCACACGCACAAGAAGACAGGTCCTGTTCTCCCAACCACACTGAAGCAATTGGATATTCCAGAGTGGCCTTTCGGATTCAAAATCCTTATCAGCCATGAGGGCGATATGCGTCTCAACGTCACCCTCAGACTTAAACTTCCCAGCCAACTCAGTCACATGATTCTCCAAGGAGAAATCGTTGTCCAGGTACCAAGCACAAGACACCCACGTCCTCACTAACCGTTTCCGAAGCCGCAGAAAGGAATCCGAACCAGCGGTGTTTGGATGCAAAATTCTGTTGGATATGACGTCGCGCACTGAGTTTACTGTGACATAACTATCGAGTTTGATAAGGCACTGTAGAATCGATGGTGAGTCTTTGCTTGTGATGAGCCAGAAGAGTTCTGTGGTGGTGAGAAACTCTGGACAGCTTCCGAAGATGTGAGAACAACAAGAATTGAGACGGTATACCATCCAGGCGATCACCACTATCACCAAGACAACGACTAGTATTGGTATACTTACGAAGATCCATACTACTGATAAGGCTAGGACAGTACAGCGTGTGAGGAATGATACGGTGTGCTTTTCGATTGCACTTTGTGAGTTTCTGGAGCTCTTGGCCGGCTCCATGTGGCCCTCCTTTTTTAGGTCTCGTAGGACAAAACAAATTATGTAAGACCTGATGCTATTCCTCGTGCTAGCGTACATGAGAGCTCTCTTAAACAGAATCTTGTCAAGGTGCGCTCCAGTTGAGTCGCTCTTGGCTCGTTCTTTCCACTCATTGTAAGGTTGACTGACAATCCTTCATCGATGTCGAACTTGCGCGATCTTGACTGTATGCACATTTAAAAAGTGCATGAAATGAAATGCCTTGAAACCTGACAAGAGTTTCAAGACGGCTTCACATGAAACCACAATCCTAGAGATTTATATTGACATCATCAGATGATGAAACACATCCAGGAAATCACGCGACAGTCGCATAGATTGAGATCGGGAAAGCACGTCTACGTCGAGTACGTCTTCAGGTGTCCAATCTATTCATAAGGGCTTCTTAATTGTACACGTGGCGCAGACACTGGTACAGGATCAGGTGACGAGGAACTTGAACATCTGCGATGAAAAGAAAAGAGAGAAAGAAAGAAGTATAATAAAATATAAAGTTAACTCAGTTTTAGAAATTACAATTATGCCTGGCTTCTGATTGCGTATAATTACAACAATTTAGGACGCTAATTGTATGTTTTGTTTCTAGTTCTTGGAACTATGATTTAGCGATATTCGGCGTGAAATTATGGAAATCATAATGACATATCAAAATTGCAAATTGTAATTACACAATTATGATGTATAATTGATGTTTATCATTCAAATTAAATGCAGAAAGCTATTACGGTTTTTGTTTCTCCTATACTACTTAACAAGAATCTTATGAACAAAATCAAAAAGATATTGAGAAGTTGCAATGTTAGGCCATGGGAATCATGTCTAAAAAGGTATGTACACTGCACTTGTAATTATATCCTTTATTTATGATAAAGATAATTACAATGCAAGATTTTGTTTTCTTTCCTCTTTCTTTTTCCCCTCTCTCTCTTTCTCTCTCTCTCCCTCTCAATCTCTCTCTCTCTCTCTTCTCATTCTCTCCCCTCTATCTCTTCCCTTTCTCTCTCTCCCTCTCTCCCTGCCTCTCTCTCTCTATCGCTTTCCACTCTGTCTATATGACTCCTTCTAACCTTCATTTTAATCTTCATTTCTCTGTCTGCCCGGCCTCCACCCCTATTTTTCTTCTCTCATATTCCCCATTTCTCTGTTCGCTCAATCATCTTATTTGTTATGAATTAAAGATGACCCAGGTGCCAGACGACCTCTAAAACAGTGAACTACTTCATTATTAACATTTTCATACCACTTAGCTATACAAATGCCGCCATTGGCATTGCGGGTGTCTGACCATTGAGGAGCACTGGGAAGGGACATGGGCTTATCAGGTATAGTGAAGAAGATTCGCAAAGGCAATTTTGTACACAACTTGAAGAGGCCGTCAATTCCACTACAATATTACAAACAGCAATCAATATTTTACAATATTTAAAAGTCCATCTTGGGATTTTCCTCAAAACATAGAAACCAAGTACGTACAAAAGACTAAACAACAACAAAATGACAATATTTGAGAATGTGTGTTACCACGATAGCCCGTATAGTATCACCCTTTGAAGGCTATGGAGTAATCGAACCATTCGTTCATTCGGCGCCTCGGGTAACCGGAACATTTTATCGACTCCTTTGTGATCTCAATTTAATAGCACTACACTGTACTAACTCGGCCCATGCCTCCTCACTTCAACAATTCCTTCCCAGGAGAAACGATTCTGAAGAGCCAATGTTACAGAAATACATTTCTTTTTAGAAAGGCTTCAAAGGCATTACGATACACGTCAGTCAATTCATTAATCTCCAATTTATCCATCCGCGATATTTCCACTTTTATAAAATCATCTCGAGTGTTCCTCAATCAGCTTAAAATGACATTGCTTGGGCACCACTCAATTTCATCGCCCCTAGGGAGAGGATATCGAATGAAAAGCAAATCAAAAAGGGCTAACCTTTCTTCAGATTGGCAGATTGATAGTCTAATGTGTCATTCTCTTTCGCTTGATCTTTATCGGTTAGCGTGGATGGACGGATACTCGTATATCGCCGTGTGATGAGATGTTTAGACGATTATCTGCCCTATTCCACACCCACACACACAAGTATTAACGATGTATACCATTGTTTTGGCTTGTCTGATCCTATCATCCAAGCTTCCACAGGCACTACAAACCACTTGTTACGTCACTTACAAAACTGTACGTATATACTCTCATAACGATACAAGCGCTCAATCTTATTTCGTTTTTGGAATTTTGAACCTTCGGAATAATTATTATGAACGCTTTTTCATTTTCGGCATTTTGAACCTTTTTTTCTTCTTTTGCGGAATTAATAACCTTTTTTTTTAATTTACGAAAATACGAACCGTCGGGAAAATGAACTTTAGAAGAAAAAGACATGTAACTGAATAGGCTTACTTTACCAAGGGAGTCTAGTAATATCTTCGAATGATGGTTCAAAATAAAAATCTATATGTTTATATTATTTACAGTCATACAGCACTTATTGCGTCTGCCAGGAAATACCTTGTACATCGACTTGTTTAACAGGCATTCAGCTGCAATCAAATGCTGTAAAGGAATGAATGTATCTACGGAAATTAACTTTTAAGACTCTTCTTCTTCTTCTGCTTCTTCTTCTTCTTCTTCTTCTTCTTCTGGATAATCTGCCTCCTTCAATGCTGAAGATTCTTTCTGATGTCGTATATAATTGGCCTGATTGGGGTGCAGGTGGACCACTACACCGGGGTTCTCCCTACTCTTATACGAAAAGTGCAGTGGGTTCTTAACGTTCAAAGGTAGTGACTCTTCAATCCTTACACTAGAAGCAATACATCTCAAGTATTTCTTCACACCTCCTCAGATCTGCTAATGTTGTCAAAGCTGTCAGTCTAAAAACGTCTGACGAAGACATTCAAATATAAAAACTGGGAAAATAATTAAGTTTTCACTGTCACTATCGGCGTTTCTTCTCCGCATGAGAATTGTATATTGTTAACCAGCGGCGTATCAAGGGCCCATCAATGAGGGGGCACTGATAAACGGTAAAATGACAAGACATGCATGCAGACTTACGCTAACAAAAATGGAGGGATCTGTAAATAATTACTGTTGCCTACGAGCTGTAATTTCCAACTCCATTTTAAAAACGAGAGTGAATTTTATATGGTACATATAAAAGCGGTTTTGTTCTCATTAAAAACTCTATTTCAGGTTTTTGTTAAATAATAAATAGATTTACGCGCTATTCATGTATACGGGTAGATTTTTGAAATATGAAAGTAACTTGAATTTGTTGATGCGAGTTAATTAACTTGGAAACAACTTGACGAACGTGCAGTTTATATGGTAACAGGAAATGAAAAGAAAAAACATATCTGAAGACTGTGCTAAAGTATGGTGGCAAAATATTTATCATTAGTAAAACTACAATCATTCTCTTTTCCAATTTGAATTTTGCAACTCTCAGTGTTTTATTCATCCCATTTTCTGTTTATAAAATGAGAGCTTGAATTTTTTTTACTCATAGAGAAAGAAAACTACAGGGTCTTTTGGTCTGAAAATTTTCGCATACTTTCTTAAACTTATTTTTCAGCTACAGAACATTTTGGAGGGCTTGCAATATTCCTGATAAGGGGCTTTTAAGCATGATTTAGTCACTTTCTTTCCACGTTGGTTATTAATAATAGCCACTTTTATAGCGCTCTTATCCGCCACGCGGCGACGCTCATGGTTATTATATACCCTAGCCGAGCCGACAAAGACCAAAGTAACTAGTGCTCAAGCATAATGATACATATCAAGGATTTTTTGGGGACAAGTAAATGAATTTTACTATGGAACAGTACGTAAGATGATGTTTAAGTAGGTATAGCACACCAAAAATAAGTACAACAAACACATGTTATTTGATGATTGCAAATGATCAAGCTTTATGAAAGCTTCAAAAAACAGAATTGAAATCGGTTAATGCGTTGTGATTTTATACCATTTTTTTGATATCGCAAAATTACCGAAAAATCAGCCAAATGGTCAAATTGGCAAAAATGGCAAAATTCGACAGAGTTGACAACTTAATTCATCACTTTCTTGGACACAAATAATAAATTAAATTATCAGATACTTAAATATCATGTTTGTGGTAAAAAATTTAAAAAAGAAAATTCATATATCTATACCGTTTTGAAAACAGAAGCAAACAAAATAAGTAATTTTTGCCATTTTTGCAAATCTGCAGATATGAAAAAGTTGTGAAAATAACTAAGTCCGCCTATTAAATATGCGCATATGTAATCAAATCAAAACCGAACATGATACATCAATGATGTATATCAGACAGGTATGGAAATATTTTTTTTTTTTTTTTTAAATTATGAATATTCATCAAATATGCAAATTAGGTCATTTCAGCTAATTATATATATATATATAGGAAAGTCAAACTGTTCATTTTGTTGGCATTTTTTAAATCATATATTTATAGATCATATTTACACCAAATATTAACATTAAATTCCAAATATTTTTGCAATGCCAATAAAGTATGGCGATGGAAATTACTTGGATCACCGTTACAGCTATTTCCTCATATGTTTCACAAATTATTCAGAAAAACCTATCAAATGATAAGAATTTGCAGACTTTCAGCTACATCACAGTATAGTTTTCTTTAAAAAAAAAAATGTCAGATTGGAGGATTTATGACGATTTTCCGAGAAACCATTAAACAGGCCATCAAATTCCACAGGGACTGACTTTCAGAGAAAAACAAAGTTTGGTGACCCCAGTACAGTTGTGGCTACCTTGAGTGTAAACAACAAATTGATTCAATGAGTGTAACACATGAGGATACTGCATTTTTTTAGGGGAGTTTTATACATTGAGGTGCATTTTCACCACGCAGAATAACAGTCAATGGGCGATCAGCGGGCCATGTCACACATGGCTGAAAAGACAATATTCTAATTAATAATTTAACATATTTTCCACATGCCTATAACAATGAAACTGCTTGAAAGATATGTGAAATAAAAATTTAAAAATATTGTTTAGTTTTTTTAAAATAAATTTACGAAAATTGCTATTCTACCAACTGACTGCTGTTGTGTGTGTGTGTGTGTGTGTGTGTGTGTGTGTCATGGGACAGACTGTGTGCACAGGCAGTGTGATCGCCCTAGTTTAAAATGAAAGGGGTGTATTCTCATGATATTACAACATAATCATAACGCTGAATGATTTCCTTTCACCTTTATTATGGATCAATGATTACATTAAAACTTTGATGGAAACTTTTCTTTCAGTTCTAAGCAGAATTAACAAGAACCCGAACTATTTTCTTCACTATTTCAAAATTTCTTCTTCTCGTTGCTATAGATTTTACTTGAGAGCTCGAAAGATGTCGAGGGCACAGAGACACTGGTTTAAACATTACTACAGAAGAGCGTCAAGAAAGAACATACATGATTAATTTTTCCAACATCATTAATATGCTTCGATGAGCATGCTCTATACCATACTGCAATTAAAATTGTACCCTTCAGTTGGTAATAATCAAGGTCGGGTAAACTGACTCCGTGACTCGGCATTTTCTTATTTTTGTTCCATATTATGCTCACTTCAAAAGATGACAAATCGTTCTAGACAGATTCACTCGTGGAAAAATCAACATTCTTTAGACGAAAACACTTCAGTTTTATCCCCTAGCACTCGCGACTGAAGACGTCCCCTTATGGATTATTGTGTTACTGGGATATAGTGTAATATGCAGCAAGATACATGCACGATCGCATGAGCTATTCACATTTGAAATGGCGTCATTGGTGACGATTGATAGAGTAAATGATCCCTACAAATGTGCAGTTATTACTACTGGTAAGCCTAATAAACAATGTTTACTCAGTCGGGCATTTACAATTAATGATGCTTCGGAATAAAGGGTTATTCTACATTTTCATTCAAATATCACAGCATCTATAATTATCTAGACCAATTTCTAACGCCAAGCCCAGTCCTCGTTCAAAAATATGTAACATTGATTACAGAAAGAAAAAAACATGAATTCCCAATCTTATGTGTACAAATTAATTTGTAAAGCAACCATGAATATGTATGATGGGCTTACTTATTTAGAGATACTTTATCCTAATTCAAAAAGCCTCTTTCTTTAACGAGCTTCTTTTGTTGGTGTTTTATACACAAAAGCGACGATGACATCAACAACAACGACAACAACGACAACAAACCAAAAACGAAACGAAACAAAAATAGACAAACCATCCAAAATTGAAAACCATAAAAATAACAAACAAACCCTTACACTCCTAATCACTCTTATGGCAAAAGTGATGAAATCCAGCACGGTACAAAGTCTTCCATTTACAATTCCCCATGGTAACACTACACCATCTTGATTTTATGTTAATATTTTATTTATTTTGCCCCCAATTAACCTCTAAGAAAATAAGAAACCATATGTGTCTGGCAGTGTCTCAGCTATAGGGGGCACAGGGGGCAGGTGCCCCCTCCCCACTAATCTCGTGGTGACAAATATATATATAAAAAGAAAGACATTGCGAGAAAAGAGAGAATCGGAAAAGGCCACGAAAGAAGCCGCCTGCATGGAACATCTCCCATACTCTACCCCCTTATCAGTCGTCTTGTTTCCCATGCTATTCTGCGAGTAGGTTGTACCACTCCCCTCTCGCTGTCGTTCAAGTGCGCCCTCAATGGGTGAGCCCACGCTTCGCCACTGGTGACAGGGCTTAAACGGATGGAGAGTACATGTAACAACATAATACAATTTGAACCATCCATTTTCTTTCCCTAAGCGTTCACATGTATTATAGGCAACAACACATCCCCAACTTTTATTTTCTTAAAGGTACTATGTCCCATTTTCAGGCCAAAACAATGAAAGGTTTAATTACTAATGTAGAACTTCCCTCAAAACAAAAGGGCTTGGAAATGTGTTGTTGTTTTTTGTGAGAAAATAACGACCGTTAGTTGTCGCGTCGAATTTAGCGATCGCGGTCGTTTCATTAAATAGTCATTCAGACTCTTGTACCGAATGGTCGTACATTTAGTTGTGTGCTGCGCAAAGATTCAATCAGTTTAATTTTGGTCGTTACAGGTACTGGGTTATTGATGTAGACAAATGCTAATGTACCCTCTACAGCTCATTTTATGTTTTTACCAAAGACAAGAAAGAAGTCAGTCACTCAGTAGTGTCTGACAGTGAATTCGGGTTTCCTTGCATAATTTGAATAATAGGACACCGCTAACGTATATATTCACAGATAGGACGTACTTGATATATTCATAATTTCTGCAAAGTTCAACAGAATTTGAAGTTGGCTACAAAAGGGATACACTACCTAACTGCCAAAATGGTTGTCTAGTTTCATTTGTGTTAATATTATAATTACAAGGAAGTTCACGGAAAGGCTTAGGAGAAATGTTAGCCCCCCCCCCCCCCCCCCCGCCAGAGAATCCTCGGTCCGCCTTCGAATTTCTTTCTGGATTATGTAGTTTGGGTAGTCAGAAAGTGATTATAAATCAAGTGGATATACATGCTATTCAAACCTCACATATTCTACATAATGCCCTTATCGTCATCATCATCATCATCATCATGAACATCATCATCATCATAATATTAATGATAATAATAATAAGATTTTTTTTCATAGCGCTGTATTTAATTCAAAGATGATAATAGCGCTTTACAAAACAGATTAACACATTCATGAAAACTTACAAAATACATTATACGCGTAATACAGTTAGCACAGGTAAATGCAAACAAATACACTCGTTTTAAGGTTCTTGAATGATTTAACAAATTCATGAAAACTTACAAAATTCATTATAAACGAAAAAAGGTTAGCACAGGTAACTATCGAATGAATAGATTCGTTTTAAGATTCTTGAATGATTCAACAGACGTACTTGAAGTTGGACGTAAAGACACTGCATTTATTATTACATTGGTATTGGCTAATTGTACTGTAATTTCACCGTACGCATGCTTGAAATTGATAATATAAGTTGATGAAAAAGCCCGCGGGGAATGGAAATTGCTCAATATAGTTTGCAAGAACATAATTAAATTGGAAACCAACTACAGGTATTTAATGAGTCGTACTCGTTATGACGAGAGGCAACGCCCGAAAATGCACGATGTATGTGTGAAACTCTTTAATAGATCAGGAAAGTACAGAGTCCCTTCATAATCATGAATTTGTAAATTTGAATAATAAAACTAAAAATTAGGGCATTTCAGTCACAAATTATTCAACATTTACATTTATATTACCGTCATCACGTTTTCGTAGCTACACTGCACTTTTCAAATTAAAAGAAGAAGACGGAGAAGAAGAAGAAGAAGACGAAGAAGAAGAAGAAGAAGAAGAAGAAGAAGAAGAAGAAGAAGAAGAAGAAGAAAAGAAGAAGAAGAAGAAGAAGAAGATGATGATGATGAAGATTATGAAGAAGAAGTAGAAGGAGAAGAAGAAGAAGAAGAAGGAGAGCAGAGGTACGAGAAGAAGATGAAGAAGAAGAATAGGATGATGACGAAGAAGGAGAAGAAGAAGAAGAAGAAGAGGAAAAAAAGAATAGCAAAAACAAGAACAGCAACAACAACAAAAAGGAAGAGAAAAAGAAAGAGACGACGAAGAAGAAGGCGAAGATAAGGGTCACAGCCAAAAATAAAATAAAACCGATGGTATTGACAAAATCAGCGAGGTTTGGTCGGAAATGTAGTAAGAGTAGCGTCCAGGTCAAATCAATTGCTTACAGAGGCGGCTCCGGATTTAAAAATGAAGGGAAGGGGATTTTAATATAATGTAAGAGCAGTTCCTAAGTAATTACTCTCGAAGCTAATGGTAAATGAACGCAATAAAGGAAAATTCTGAGGATAAAAAAATGAGGTCATCAGCTTCAGACTTGCCTGCCATGGCAAAACACCAGGCAACCTGCTTTCACGAAACCGTCATCCGTACAAATTCGTCGAAATCCCAATGGACAGGGTGTTAATTTTGATTCACGCATTTTTAATGGGATGTGAGAGAATTTGTTCTTACGATGGTTTGAATTATCTGTAATGGGTTTACACAATTGTAATACCACAGTAACACAGACAAGGCCGATACCAGATCGACACCAGACCGACAACAAACCGACACAAAAGCGACAACAGACCGACACTAGACCGACACAAGAGCGACAACAGACCGACACTAGACCGACACAAGAGCGACAACAGACCGACACTAGACCGATACAAGAGCGACAACAGACCGACATTAGACCGACACAAGAGCGACAACAGACCGACAACGGACCGACAACGGACCGACAACAGACCGACACCAGACCGTCGACAGGCCGACAACAGACCGACATCAAACCGACAACAGACAGGACAAACAATTATATTACTGAATGAGTGAGGTATTAGAAACAAATGCCAAGGATGGAAATATAATTATGGTTGAAACTGCGCATCTAATAACACGATCGGAAAGACTTTCGAGAAATAGGGTAGAATTTCATTTCAACACACTCTTGTTGCCTACAGAAGTCGTGTTCAGATTATTGGATAAACCCTTCAACAGGTGTAAAAGCCAATTGGAATTGCCTTCTGTCTAGTACGTTGATTTTTATTCGTTGATTTTTTTCCCCTCCAAGTTTAAATGATCATGTTATGTATACACATACTGTACAGCGCTTCGTTTAATAATCAAATCGATGGCAAGTTCCCCAGTCCATTGCAGTTACAATTTACATTGCCTTTCTCAAGTATAGAGCAGCGATTCGATATCAACTCGAGATGAGCTGAAGTCGATTCGATTCGGATGAGTAGATTATACAAAGCTTCCCTGGTTTGTAAAGAACAGAACCCTCCACCTCCCCTCCCTTCCCCCTCCCCCTCCCCTTCCCCTTCACCTACACCCTCCACCTCCACCTGCCCCTCCACTCCCCTCCCCTTCCCCTTCCCCTTCACCTACACCCTCCACCTCCACCTCCACCTGCCCCTCCACCTGCCCCTCCCCCTCCACCTCCACCTACCCTCCCCCTCCACTCCCCTCCCCTTCCCCTTCCCCCTACACCCTCCACCTCCCCTCCCCTCCCCCCTTCCCCTTCCCCTCCCCCTCCCCCTCCCCCAAAAGATAAAAGGAAGGTCAATCTCTCTTGATGAAGATGGTGTGCGCTGATCTTGAAATAAAACGATGTGATGGTGGATAACGGTAATAAGAAGGCAAGATGTGGCATCTTCTTAATTGCTCATCGAACAGTTAAATTGAAGCGAAATCGTGCACGCTATAAATTGGACGTGACTTAGTTTAATACAATTTCTTTTCAAAGACAGTGTCAGCGAAAATCTACAAATTCAGCCATGACTTGGGGTTAGAGTGTGTCTTAGTATGTACTCACGATTCGCCATTATTTGGTCTGACTCGCGAATAAGATCAAGAAGAGATTTATTTCATCGACAGCAACAAAAATCGAAGTAGGTAATGATGAAGACCTTGTACCAATAGAGGCCATACACCGTACCAAATACTCTCGAAACGACAAATTTCCAGATTACAAAACGTATTCGAATTTATTCTTTATTCGCGTAGTGAAAGTCACAAAGGAAGTCACAATAAAGGAATTTTACACGGGTGAATTCATGTTCACATTTCACACTGCCTACTGGTTTATCAAACGATTCATAATTGTTCATAAATGTAGTGGTGTATACAGTATGGGGTAGAGAAAGTGCCCTTACCCCGGTTGGATCCCACCCCCAGTAATGATTACGTATTAATGAAAACTTCAAAGGGTCTATGACATATGAGGCTATACATTCAGGAGCTCAGACAAACCTCCGCCCCCTTATAAAATCTCTGAATATGCCACAGGAAAATGGACGAACTGATGAAACCGATAGCTAGTCCCACCGAGTCGGCGCAAATTTATGATAGCCATACGATAGCCTTCTGTATACATAATGCGTTCAGGGACAGCGATTTCATCGTTTCAGATGACCGTGAATTGAAATATATTATTGGATTCTATGGAAGCAATTCAACATCCCAACACAAACAAAGGAGGCTATATTTATTTAATCCAATCAGCCTTTTCTATAACCATTTATTCTTATCAAAGGTTGAAAGAACAGCACAAAAGACAACAATAACATTAGAAAGAAGAAGAATAGCGAAAACAAAGACAAACAAATAAACAACAAGAAATCTATAACAAATATTTTAAAAAATTATAAAGAGCAATAAAAAAAAATCATCTTTCTTTGTAATTTATGCACGTACTTCGCTTCAGGCAATAGAGTTATTCGTGGTAATTAACATTCATTAGAATTTTTAAATGTCTACAATAGGAGAATATGACGTTGCACTTATAATAGAGTAATTGAGGAAAATGAAAAGTAAATGAAAAATGAGCCATTATATCAAGCACGACCCCAAACCATTGTCAATTTATTTCCCAAGACATTTCAGTGTCTCCTTTTCCTTTTCGTCCACGGATTCGGATAATATTTCCTTGTGTATTACATAAAATAGCAATTTCTTCTATATTACAATACAGAGTTTATTTGTAGATCAAACCGGATACCGGTGTGTTGGCTCAGTCGCTGCTCAGTGGCTGCCGGGCTCACGATCAATTGGGCAAAAAGAATTTCCATTTTCGGTTGAATAAAATTTGGAGTGGACTAAAAGATTATTATTATTAAAAGCTAGTGAAAGCAAGGTATAATTAAGATATTCGTCAAATAAGCATGAGACCCAAGCTTGTCCATGATTGAACAATTTGTTGTAGTTATTTTGTCAAAAATGAAAGAAAAAAAAAACTAAAAATGTTTTTGTAATATAGCTTTGGGAGGAAATGCAATTAACAATGAGTCAATGGGATGGAACGAGAAACAGGCATTCTAAATTGACAATATATTTTTCGTGCCTGCATTGCGTTTGTGCATCCAAAAACAAATACAATTAAAAGCACGGTAAATTCATCATTTCCTGTCAAATGAGAATGAGAAACAAACAGGTATATGATTGAACAATCGTTACTCTGAAAGCAAGAATATGCCAATACTACAGGCTAACCTGCTTTAATGACCACCTGTATAGAAAGACCACCTGTCTTCAAAGATCACATTTTTTGGTTTCCCTTGAAAATGGTTTCTCATTGAAACATTAACTATTAAGGAACCTGTACATAAAGGTCACCTGCCTACAAAGACCATGTTTCTTGTCTCCCTTAGGTGGTCTTTATAGACAGGTTTCACTGTATTTGCATGTATTTACATGACTGATGTCACTACACGCACACCCATCGAACTTACAAGTGGATAGTACAGAAGGAATCTTGTTCAAAGAAAGGCTTTATTTGATAAGCACTTGATAGATGCAATGTAATTTCGACGGCAATATTGACGGATTTAGGAAAAGGGGAATGACATACAAAACAAGGTACTCGGGATTGACGAGTTTAAAAAGGGCGGATGATAGTGGAATTCTATAAAAATGTTAATAATATTATACTGTGTGACTGTCTGTGTGCGTTTAAGAAGAATGATTGTTTGATGCAAAGCTATAACGATGCATATTCAAGTGTGGGTGTGTTTGTGTGTGCAAGATACTCTCCATTGAACACGACTCGTCAAAATGCATTATTGGAAAAAGAAAAGATACAGAACACTTTACAAACCGTATAATACAATTCTATGAAGTGATTCAACTTTGCAATATCATCTTCGAATTGAAGTTGTTTGAATTTGACAAGAGAAATTGTGTGCGAACTAGAGCTCTATCAATAGGAAATAGATAAAATCCAACTATTTTACATTTATTTATACTCTTCAGACGTTTTTCTTGAAAATTGATATGAGTATGCACGTCTCCAAGCCACTAAGACCTCTCCGACCCCCATCGGTTTAAGATGAATTTACAGTGTAATTTTAAAGGAATCCTAATCATTTGTCATTAAAAATATATAGCTTTGCTTTCTCCCATATTTAGAACAAACTTTGCAACATAATAAATTAAAAAAAAGATTTGCACCTTTAATATCAAATCGATTGCATATTGGGGAATGGCGTATTCCTGATAGTACATCTCCGCTAAGAGCAAGGTCTCAAACAAACCCAACCAACATCGGAAATAAAGATGGATTTACAACATAATTATGAGAAAATTCTAGCGGATTGTTATCAAGTATATTTCGGTTTCTACTTTTCTAGATATTTTTTTAATATTGAATACTCCCTTACATAAATTCGATTGTCTACTGAGAAATGGCGTCTTTCTCAAAAGTAAATCTCCGCGTATTTCGTCAACCCACTACGGCCTCTCGAACCCACTTTTGAATAAAATGGTTTCCTCTATAATTCTCCTCTGCGAACCATCGATATCTGTCCCCGGGGAATATTGGATAATGTATCATTCAAAGCCTGAAAGGACAGGGTGTCCCATGTCAGCTGTTTCCTGCTCTCTACGATGAATGTACAATCACAATCTGCATAAATGGTGAAAGAAATCCACAGGTTTCTAGCCCTCCACAGTGGGATAGAGACATAGGGGCGGTGGTAGATTATTTTGAAGGGGCAGGGGGGCAATTTCGCAACAAATTTGCCGATAAGGTAGTCGGTGAAAAAAAGAGTTAAATCTTCAAGTTGAGCAGTTGGCTGTCAAGAGTAAAATCTGATCTACAGATGCTTTAATATTTGGATATACTCCCCCGAAAATGAATAAATAGATACAAATAAACGAGAAAACCCCCCACATTTTTTTCGACTAAGCGACGTGATGGAAATATTCCGCTGTTTGACGACCGGAAATGACATATCCTTGGGATATAGAGCAACGGCTCTACAAGACGAAAACCTTCCAGGAAAATTCTTTCTGAATAGCATAGCTCCGAAGAACATGCCTCATGTAAGAAAAACAAAACTATCCACACTCCTTATTTTAGTTATTTATAATAATAGTTGCGGTTTATATTGCGCTTATTCCACCGGATACAAATCGGGTATATTGTCATCCATGAGATAGTGTTAAAAAATTAAATTACACATTAGTTACCAAGCAGTGACAGTATGAGCTCTATGAATGCATATGGGTTCAGTGTAGATACGGTAGATACGTCTTCGAACCCTGTTTGGGGACTTTTAGATTTGCACGTCGACATATTGGACTGTTACGTGTGACTTCCTTTTAAGGCAATGCCAGTGCGTTAAAAGGACGTCACCGTGCCTTTAAAGGACGTTACATGTAGCAGTCCACTATGTCGACGTGCATATCTAAAAGTCCGTAAATTAAAAAAGGCAGTGCCTTAAAAGGACGTCACAGTGCCTTAAAAGGACATTACACGTAGCAGTCCACTATGTCGACGTGCAAATCTAAAAATCCGTAATATAAAAAAGACTCAATATTGTCTCTGTCAATATTAGTGAAGGGAATATGCGATTTGCTCAAAATAATAAGTTATTCCCTGAATATACAAACTTATATCAGAGAACTTGTCCTACATGTACAAATATTACCAGGGGAGTGTTTCACAAGATAAGATCGACTTTAAGTTGGACTTAACTATGGCAAGCCGTTCATGCCACTAGTTCTTCTAACCATTTCTGGCGTTGGTCTCTCAAGGGACGTACAAATCGTGATCACAAATCTACAAAATTAACCTTTTTTGATAATTCATTTTTGAAGAAAATTGAGGTTTCTAAAAATCATAATTGAGAGACCAACCAGTGGCATGAACAGCCTGCCATAGTTAAGTCCAACTTAAAGTCGATCTTAGTCTTTGTGAAACACCCCCAGATGTAATTTGATTTTATTAATCGACCTTGCCCCTACTTATATTCACGATTAATTTTTCTGCCAGCATCAAACTTTATCTTTCCAGCATCGGAAATATTTTTCTCTCGCTTGCCGCACAACCTAGCAGACGCCCAAATCAGATTAAAATGGATTTCGGGCGGGATAAAGCAAACAAAAAGATGACTATAGAGATAAAAATCAAGACAGATATAGGATTGAAGATGGTAACAAGAGAAAGGGGATAAAACACAAATGGAAAATATCAAGGATGGAATAGAGACGTGAAAGCAGAAAAGTAACATTTATTGAAGAAGTGGAAACAAAAACTTCAGTCGAGGATTTTACCTTTTGAATAGTCATCAATGTTGTGACGTACTCAATGATTTATTGTTTTAAAATTTCAATCATCTCAATGATTTCTAACAGAAATATGGCACTACAAAAATGATTTGAACTGTCATCATCATCATCATCATCACCGTCATCACTATCATAATGATTATCTTACTTATCACCACCATCGTCGTCTTGCTCATCACCAACATCATCACCACCACCACCATCGTCATCAATATCACCACTATCATCACCACCACCACCATCGTCATCAATATCACCACTATCATCACCATCATCGTCATCACACCATCATCATCATCATCATCATCATTATCATCATCGTCATCATCATCATCATCATCACCACCATCATCATCATCATCATTATCATCATCGTCATCATCATCATCGTCATCATCATCTTCATCATCACCATCATCATCATCACCATCATCACCATTTTCATCATCATTATCATTATCATCATCATCATCATCATCATCGTCATCATCATCATCATCATCACCACCATCATCATCATCATCATTATCATCATCGTCATCATCATCATCGTCATCATCTTCATGATCACCATCATCATCATCACCATCATCACCATTTTCATCATCATTATCATTATCATCATCATCATCATCATCACCACCATCATCATCATCATCATTATCATCATCATCATCATCAGCATCATCATCGTCATCATCATCATCATCATCACCACCATCATCATCATCATCATCATTATCATCATCGTCATCATCATCATCGTCATCATCTTCATCATCACCATCATCACCATTTTCATCATCATTATCATTATCATCATCATCATCATCATCACCACCATCATCATCATCATCATTATCATCATCGTCATCATCATCATCGTCATCATCATCTTCATCATCACTATCATCATCATCACCATCATCACCATTTTCATCATTGTCATCATCACCATCATCATCATCATCATCATTATCATCATTATCATCATTGTCATCATCATTTTCTTCCTGGCACTTGGTTTCTTTCATGCTCTCTTTCTTAAAGGCACACTGTCCTACTTGTAGCTACTTGCTCCCTCTATATAGAAAACTTCCCAAATCGGTGCCTGTTGGTCCCCCATGATCCTCTTTTTCTTATGTTAAATGAGAGCTGAGTTAATGAGATAGCCACCTGTCACAGTGACCTCAATGGCTATATGGGTGGTCTAATCCCTTCTAGCTGAAGTAGTAAAGACTACCTTTAAAACATTAAAGATTAAAGCAAAGCATTTTGAACCGCATTTATCCTAAATGCTCAGTTACTGCTACATAATCATTCCCTGTACCGTGACTAATTTTTCAAATGCATTTTTATTTTTTATTTATTCTTAATTTTCACTCATAAAACGCATTTAATGTCATTATGTCTCCTCTCCTTTGAAATCAAATAAAGAAGTAAAGAGGCAGCTCAGTTCCGGCTTCATGAATGTCGTAAAAAACTAATATGAAGTTTTCCATTCCACCCTTATAAATGTGTCTGTTTTGATCTGTTTTCTCTGACTACAGTGCAGTGAACGAAAACAAAATAATATCATTCTTATTTCGTTTCTTATCTGGAGATCTAATTACGCTCTGGGCGTTGCTAAGCAACTTTCCAAGCACTTTGTCAGCTATGTCTATCAATGTACATCACTTGAAGACGAGATAAAAACAAAATCAGGCGTCATGTCTAGTTGAAGATTTGTATAGTATTTTCTTTGTCGTGACAATCCATTGATCAGGAATTCATCTTAAATCGTCTAATCATGGAAAAGCGGACGCGATCATATTGGACTGGTAGGCGCCATAGGGTGAAATGTACTATCATGTATGTTGCACTCCTTGCGTCCATTCCATTGCGCTGTTACTTGCGCTAATCGAACCTGCAAAGGCCGTTAGTGCATGCGCCAGTGAAACAAAATAATTGTCGCTGCTTTGTCATTTACTGTTTTTACATTGCGTCTCACCCCCGAACAAATCCCTGAGGTACCCCCATGACATTAATGTAGCATGCAACAGGTTTATTATATTACGATTACGTCAAACCCTGCACTAATCAAGCCTCCGAAGGTAACACAAGATATCACACACTTCATTTTTGCTATCGCCCTCGTTTTACTCTTTCGCAGCAATCATGACACATTTTGTGGTTTGGCTCGATATGTCATCCCGATGCATGACGAAAATTGGCGAAAATCATCCAACGAAGATAGAAAACGCCATAAAAAAACAAACAACAACAACAAACAACAACGACATTGCGATCGATGCTAGGAATGCGAACATGGAAAATAATCTTGAAATCCTTAATTAGCAACACGATGAGAGGCTCCCAATAATTTGTATTTCGATAAAAATTGGCAAGTGTTCAACTTATAAACAAAGTTCCTACCCATGTATGTTTTTAGAGACATTAAATTTGTCACAAAATTAATGTAGCATAAAAAGAAAATTATTATTATTGCTTATTTAAATTGTATTAATATGTGATCAATATTATTAGCCCTTTGAAAAACTCCTGTCCCACATGTAGTGGCCCAATGCCCGCACCATTCCCTGACACAGCTCAACGTCATCCATTGACGCTGCGTGTGCAACAGGCGTGATCCATGCATGTATGCATGTATTTCCAATGAATACTGTCCTCTGGCGTTAGACAGCTCATATGACATTGTTTCGCGTCAGTCTCTGAGTAGCCGATCCATCGCCTGTCTACTGCTGGCCACTTCAAATCATCTACGTAGACTTCAAGTGGATTTTTTTTTTCGGGGGTGGGACGGGGGAGGGGGGCAGCGATTGAGCCCTGAAACACGAACAAAAAGCTAAGGACAAGAGAACCAGGGAACAAGGAGCAAGGGTGTCGATTGGTTTTGGGGATGTATACGGGTGACAAAGGCTGCGCTCTCTATATAACATTGTACAGGAATGGAATTATTTTCATGATTTGGGCAAGTCATATAAAAAACAGTGGAAACCACCCTATTCAACTCCAGAGTAAGGGATCCCTAATAGGCTTATTCCACTCCTCCGGATTTAGATATATGTTGAGCAACGTTATCCCACTCACTTGTAAAAATTTAGTAATAAAATTGAGAATAATAAGAATAATAATAAATATAATAATGACGATAATAATAATAACGTTTGATTTGTATAGCACTACTGCAAGAAGAGATGTGTCTTCACTCTTAAAAGTATAGGTATATCCTAATTGTTAAGGGTAAATAATTCCACAGAGCAGGAGCTGATACCACGAAAGATCGGTTTTACCATGTTTACATGATGTACAACCAGGAGATATGATGATGACCGGAGTGTACGTAATGGAATTGCTTATGAATAAGATATCTAAAAGAATATGGGGTGAGCAGCAGCCCCTCATACGCTTCATGAGTGACGCCCCTTTCATATAGTTCGGGTGGAAACTTTACACCGACATAGGGATGGAGTGGGTTCCACGAAAACTGGAATGCCAGAAGTGATAGCGAAGAGCGAAGAATATTAGATGTCTACTTTTAAGTTTAAAAAATAAAAGAATTGTGATATGGCTGCCCTTTTGAAGTCTGGGAAAGGTGAAAAATAATTTGTGAACTTTTTCATTCTTTTATCTAATTGCGTGAGAGTATCATAGCAAGAATTACTCCTCCCCCCCCCCCCCCAGAAAAAAAGGATGGCTCTTCAAATGCCTTCATATCATGTACAGTTTACAGCTGCAGCTGGACTACACTTTCATGCCACATGTTTGTGTAGTCCCATGTACACATTTATGTGTGCAGTGCATGTGACTGTTAGCAAGAATGGGCCAATGTCTTATCATTTTAACAAGACCAACATTTCCATGCGCTTCCTCAACATTGCATTGCAAGACGCATCAAACAGACATTTTTTTTTACATCGCGTCCATGCAAGAAAAGGAAAATTTGTTCGATCGAAAGTTATACTAACATATTGATCAAAGGAAGATGACTTACATGTATGTAACTGTTTAATTGAAGAAGTTTTGTAAACGCTTTCTAAATGATCGTGCTGTTGGAGTTCGGGCAATTCAAGAGAAACTCCGATTTAACAAGTTTGGTAATGCTGTAATGAAACTTCAAGAGCTTCTCATGATTACTTGCACATGTTTTACTTTTTTTTTTTTTAAAGATCAACTGGGAAGACGTACACAAATACATTCGAGGCAGAGCAACGTCTCTTTTGTTAAATGTCAAACCGATTTGACTCTGAATCATCGATTTGCCTCTTGAGGCGACAGAAGTAAGCAAACCGCATTCCTTTTTGTCATATGGGTCATGGCAGGTAGTTATCATCAATCAGTGTAAGGTTCTATGAGCCTCCTCTGCTATGTGATTGCAAGTTTACATAAGGCCCACACACTTCAATGTTTTGAAAATCCTCGTTTTTTAACATGATGATGTTTTTAGATTAAACATACATCGTGTACCCAGATTTCTTCTTCTTTTTCCCAATTCATCCCGGCATAAATGTTTCCTGTTTTGTTATAAAATTTATGTTGTTCCATGTTTTGTTTTATGGTTGTTATTTTTTGAGTATTAATTATCTCACGGTATTTAATGTATGATGCAATTTTTTTAAATTTTTTTATCGGTAATACATGTCAAATTGAATTGAATTTAATTGAAAGTTAAGTGTTGGTGAGGGGGGGGGGGGACCGTAAATATTCTTCATAAAATCGAATGAAAATTTAGGAAAACACGATCGGAAAAACTTTCCCCCAAAAAATCATCTTAAGGACAATTGCAATACCTTATAGTATTGCCTATACAAATCATGTTCGGATTAAAATATATCATTGCCACGTTCGTTCAATTTGAACGATAAAAATAGACTATTGGGGAGGGGGAAGGGTGATTATCCAGGTTATCCCCTACATGTATGTTGTGGATACGCCATTTTACAAACAAAAAATGACGATATCACAATACACGTGTTACATAGAAATGTTTATATTATGGGGAGAGAAGGAGCTAGATTCGTTGACAAGGGGTGGGGGGGGGGGGGTGTCGTTGTCATCATCAAGAACAAATAATTATGTATTGTGTATGAAGGATTGGGGTCTTGATAATAATATAACAACAGTCAACAGGAGTAATTATGTGTCAAGATGGCAATGAAATATGTTATGCCCTAGTTTCGTAATTCTAAAGGAGAACGTAACAACAAATAATCAAAAGGAGTAATTATGTTTAATGATAGCAAGCGAGATGATTTTATATGCCAAGCCCGGATTAAGTGCATCTAAAAACAGAGTAAGGAGGCTTAAACACAGACTCAGAAGGACAAGAGGATATCTTATTAACCAATTATTTATTAATGGGGCAGGAAATACCTTAGGAAGGTCCATCGATTGTAAAACCTGACGGGGATTTGATTTATATTTAGAATTAATACATGGTTTTCTTTTGCATCATGGAATGATAATAATAATAATAATAATAATTGTTGTTTCTGTTTTTTATTTTATTGTATCTCATTAGTTAATTCTATTATTGTCCTTCGTTGGTTTGTTACTACCTTTTGTAATGTCTTGTAATTTCTTGATTTTGTTTTCGCCTTGGGTGCCATTATAAGCTGATACGTGGCTATACAATTCTAAAATTATAATTCTTCTCGTTCTAGTGTTTGGATCAAGTTACGATGGTAAAAGCTTCTTCTCTTCATGCCTTGGTCGCATTGGTGATAAAATCATCCAAAAGAATGCGCTTCAGTAGCATCGAAGTCATTACATTCAGCCAATGTTGTTTGTGCCACGTCTTTCATTGCTGTCTTATATCTTTCTAAATGTACTATGGAAATCCATCTTAAATGTTCTGTATGAACCTTATACTTTTTGATGTAAATATGTTAATGTTTATTCAGGGCCCCATGGAAGAGCACTACTTATTTGTGAATGGGCTACCCTGACAAAATATTATAAATAAATAAATAAATAAATTCAAACGCGAGGGATCATTCATTTTGTGATCAATATTACTTTCATATACAGTCATTATTTGTTGATAGGTTCGAGTGATGATAAACATTTGACCACCATTTAATGATGTTGATGTTGATGTAGTCATTAAGATTTTCATTCAATATTGACATATTGTGTTTGTCATCTTTATGATAAAGGTACGATATGATATGAAGTTAAATATAATCCATCATTACATGTAAAAACGCCATCGTTTTATCCTATTTGCATGATTTAAACGTTTTTGCAATATCCAAGAATCTACAAAGCAGAGCAATATCCTAAACATAGGCGCAAAGCCATAATATCTTCGCCATTAATTATGGGCTTGCATCACTTGCCCGAAATACAACATTTCAATGTTGTTATTTATGCGAGGGAGCGAAGCGAGCCAGCCAAAAATCGACATATTGTGTTTGTCATCGTCATGATCAAGATTTGATATGAAATGAAATGAAATATAGACAATCCCACTAATGTGGTTATGAATTTGGAGTGAAATGAATAAAGCCTAATTCTCTTTTAAAAACGATCGGGAGATGGAGCTACGATAGCCACCCAGCCACTCCAGCCCATCCGCCTATTCATATAGACCTATATATCGCATTGAAAGCTTAATCTACATAGGTTAATTCAATTATAAGCCACCTAGCACAACAGCGTGACAAGGTTAAAACACACACAGCCATGCTCATCCCTGCCAATCGATTCCATGCATGCCAGGACACAGATTTATCACTCCATTTTGGAGTGGTTTACGGGGTTGGCTAGCGAGCATGCACTGAGATTTATATTGGTCTCCTTTTTATCAGGTAGAAAGCGAACATCCATTATCTCTAGCCGTTCAATTTCGAGGTAGCAATGCCACTTGAATACTGTTAGGCTGAAGATAAAATGAGAGCACTATTGTAGGGAAATCAGACATAAAGCGCTGGTTTTTGTTCATACAAAAGCCACGCAAGCCTTTTGAATGCGCTGGTTCAGGCATTAATAGACGACCCATTTTGTGGACAATATAACGAGCAAGTCCAGCGCTGTGTTTGTGTCTGTTTCATTTTTATGGTACGTTTTTAGGATTGCCAACGTTTCTTATAGTTGCCTTTATGCTCTTCGTTCTTGATTTCTTCCTTTCTTTGCTAGTTGTGGTTTGAGACGAATATCCTTTAGCCTACATATCCATCCCTTTTATTTGGAAAACATATTCCTTTAAATTGGGTATTGACTTGATAATAGAGAGGCAGACCGAGGCTACTCCAGTGTCATTTTAGATCATGGCTCATTTTTAAACTCGTATTAAACGCATCGTTTAACAATGTTAAATCTGAGATGCACGGCCCTACGTGCTATCAGTGTCTGTGATATGGTGTAATATTGAAGCCCTAAACATATTGCGCTTCAAAATAATCAAGAAGTGCCTCTAAAAAATCTAAGTTAGTGTTATAAAAACCGTTGGGAAAACGGTTTTTGAAATTTCGATATCCAATCATAAATATCTTGCTAATCAGACAGGCGATCGGCTTGTAAAAGTCATGGGATTCCTGACTGACCCAAAGGTTTAAAATTATGATTGCAGCATGAGTTAAATCCAGGATTTTATTTAGAATCTGAGGCAAAGATACCCAACCCCTTAAAGACAGAAAAAAGAAGTACACTTATTTATTTCCATCCAAAAGAAACGTTTGCCAAGAGAGCCATAAAGTTTTTTTGTTTTTACATCTTCCACTTTAAGAAACAGCACATTCATATCTCCAGTAGATATTCATATTATCATTCCGCACAAAATTCATATCGTTTACGGCATGATCAAAGTAAAAACAGGAAAAGAAATAAAATGTAATAATAGCGTGAAAAATAAAGTAATGACGCTTTTCCTCTTTTTTATTGAGTTGGCAATTCGAGACCATTATCTTCCTGGGCATTGCCATGGCGACGTTAGTTCGGCAAACATCTTTTCTTTGCATCTCATACCGGCAATCTTGAATTGACTTAATGTATGGTAGAGTGCATGTGTCGAGTTTAAGTGGCTTTTAACTCGGTCATGAAGAGTTACAACTGTGGCAATGGGTGTACAGGGTGTTCGGTTACACGCTGCATGCATTTCGATATGTGGGTGTGGGTGTGGGTGAATTTATTATGAGCGCTGTGTACAATCAACCGAGCAAAAGCTCTGCATTCCTTTCTTCTCTCGCCAAAAAGAAAACAAAAGCAGTAGAATTGGCAAGCATGTCGATATGTGAGTGCGGGTGTGGGTGAGTGTGAATAAATTGTGAGCGGTGTGCACAATTAACCGAGCAAAGCTTTGCATTCATGTCATCTCTCGCCAAAAAGAAGAAAAAAGAGTAGAATTTGCGAATAAAGCGTTCGGTTACACGTTGCATGCATTTCGATATGTGGGAGTGGGTGTGGGTGTATTTATTGTGAGCGCTGTGCACAATCAACCGAGCAAAGCTCTGCATTCCTGTTCTCTCTCGCCAAAAAGAAAACAAAAGCAGTATAATTTGCATGCATTTCGATGTGTGGGTGTGGGTGTGGGTGAATTTATTGTGAGCGCTGTGCACAATCAAACGAGCAAAGCTCTGCATTCCCGTCTTCTCTCGCCAAAAAAGAAAACAAAATCAGTAGAATTTGCGAATAAAGCGAGAAAAGTCTCTCCTCACCATTCCACAAATAAGTACTAAATTATTATACGGGTCTCGCTCTTTTCAAGTTGCATCGGCCGAACTTTGGAATAAACTACCGGAAATTCTAAACATTTGGGGTACTGTTGACAATTTTAAGACGCGTCTGAAAACATTTATTTTCATTTTTTTTTTCCCAATGTTAACGAGAGGAAGTATGTTGAGCATATCTCAATCTTCCTATGTTACTCTATCCACCTTTCCTTCTTACCCTTCCTTACAGCGCATAGAGACATATCGTGATATGCGCCATATAAGTACGATTTATTATTATCGCTATAACATATTTTTATATTGCTATAATTCTTTGTCGCAATCTCCTGATCGTTACTTCCTCCTATCCGTTAATAGCGGAAAAAATATAAATAAAAATGACTTAATCGCAGCACGCTTTCACACTTGCAGACTTTCCATAGCAACACGAGCAAACGAAGTTCCGTTATTATGAAGCAAAAATACGCTTGAAGGCTGGCGGAGCCGTGCTGTATTAAGACAACCATGAACAGTGATATTAATAATTACTATCCGATGATCTATTATTAAATGAACTCTCTCAGCACTTTTCTCTCCTGCAGAGTATGATGTAAGTCGGTTCACAAGGTGGCGTAGCGTTTGTAGAACGCTTGAGGGGGGAGGGGCTCATTATTGTATTGTTGTTGTTGTTTATTCAAGGTAAAACTCACAATCTGTCACAGCAGACTGCTTTACAACGAGTCCCATCATTTTGTAAACAAATAAAAACAAGTAAAATCAATACAATATCATTGAAAAACTAATATTTATAAATTTAAATGTCTACTATCAAATGTTTGATGCAAAACACAAGTTTAAAAACAAATTATATTATAGTCATCAAATTGTCGAGAATATTATGAAACTTGTAACTTTTACCCAGGCCCCCTCTTCTTCCAGCGTGAATGAAACAAAATCGATAGAGCCGATTGATTTAACACATTGAGTGATGTAGTTGTCCATTCGTCGAATATCACAAGGCAACAAATTGAAAAGTTTATACTTGTGTAAAGACCACTATCCATTAAATAGTTGAGATTCTTTCACCTACATCAGTGATGAAAGTTGGGGCATAATATACCCCCTTCCCTTATTTTACCCCTCTCTATCTCTCCTTCCTCCCCTCTCTCCCTCTGTCTCTCTGTCTCTCTCTCTGTCTCTCTCTGTCTCTCTCTCTCTCTCTCTCTCTTCATCCATCCTTCACTGTACGTCTGAGTGACGCTTTTCTGATCATGCTGATTACCGAATTTCCTTGACATTTCAAAAATAATTCGGTAATCATGCGGTGCGACTGTTTTTAATCAAAGTTCTAGTTTGGAAATAATTCCCCTTTAATTTTCTTCCAGAGAAAGATTTAGAGGAGCTTTTATGCATTTGATTTTTTGTTGAGGGGGGGGGGGGGGGGCGGAAGGGGAGGGGAGTGGTGCAGTTGTGCATCTGTTCCAGAAGCCCAATATTAAGACTTATCTTAAACTAAACACTACGTAGATAAAATGAAGAAAACTGGAGGGATGCGTGTATTTTATTGGACCAATATTGAGCGCTCACAAGCCAAACTGGCTGCATGGATACCAATGTTGAATACCCTACTGGCGATGCGATTGCATTTTAAAGAGGAGTGTTGCATTGTGAGAATTTCGAATCATAGAAATGATCAGAAAGTTAGCCATTTGTTGTGTTGGGTGAAAAACATTGAATATAGAATAGAGGGAACAAAATTGGTATTGGCCTTGAACAGGCGCGCCGGAAGCAGTTTGGGATTGGGGGGGCAAACATTCCAGGGGGCTCACCTTCCAGGGGCAGTGACGTAATGAGCAAAAACGTTTGGAAGGGGGGGGGGCAGAAGAAAAATCTGCATAAACCACCACTCTTACACGTTATATGCAGGCCCCGTGGAGTATTAACGATCAGGTAGAGCGTAAATTGGTGTTGGGTCCATGGCATGAGCCTCGGAAGGGGGTCACGGGGCTGAGCCCCCGGAAGCTCAGGGTTTTTAGGCATTAAGTTACGGTCAGATAAGCATATTAAGATACCTTATTTGTGACACTGGCAGGTCCCTTATTGGCGGAGAGTCCAGGGAGCAAAGCCCCCGGAAGCTCAGGGTTTTTAGGCATTAAATTACGGTCAGATGAGCATCCAGGAGCCCTCTTTAAGGCCATTAAGAGGGAGAGCCCCCGGAAGTTCAGAGGTTTTAATATTTAACTATGAACAGATGAGCATCTAGGGGCCTGCCTTAGGGCCCTTGGTGGGGTCCAGGGGGCAGAGCCCCGGAAGCTCAGGGGTTTTAGATATTTAATTACGGTTAGATGAGCATCCAGGAGCCCTCTTTAAGGCCATTAATGTGGTCAATGGGGAGAGCCCCCGGAAGTTCAGAGGTTTTAATATTTAACTATGGTCAGATGAGCATCCAGGGGCCGCCTTAGGGCCCTTGGTGGGGTCCAGGGGGCAGAGCCCCAGAAGCTCAGGGGTTTTAGATATTAAATTACGGTTAGATGAGCATCCAGGAGCCCTCTTTAAGGCCATTAATGTGGTCAATGGGGAGAGCCCCCGGAAGTTCAGAGGTTTTAATATTTAACTATGGTCAGATGAGCATCCAGGGGCCGCCTTAGGGCCCTTGGTGGGGTCCAGGGGGCAGAGCCCCGGAAGCTCAGGGGTTTTAGATATTAAATTACGGTTAGATGAGCATCCAGGAGCCCTCTTTAAGGCCATTAATGTGGTCAAGGGGGAGAGCCCCCCTGAAGTTCAGAGGTTTTAATATTTAAGTATGGTCAGATGAGCATCCAGGGGCCGCCTTAGGGCCCTTAGTGGGGTCCAGGGGGCAGAGCCCCCGGAAGCTCAGGGGTTTTAGGTATTTAATTACGGCCAGATGAGCATCCAGGGGCCTGCCTTAGGGCCCATGGTGGGGTCCAGGGGCCAGAGCCCCCGGAAGCTCAGGGGTTTTAGATATTTAATTACGGTCAGATGAGCATCCAGGGGTCCGCCTTAGGCTCCTTGGTGGGGTCCAGGGGGCAGAGCCCTCGGAAGCTCTGGGGTTTAAGGCATTTAATTCCGGTCAGATGAGCATATTTTGATACCACATTTGTGACATTGGCAGGTCACTTATTTTTTCTCTCTCTATTTCTTTCTTTTTCTCTGTAATATACTTTTTCAAAAAGTGAGAGGGGGGCTCGAGCCCCCGAGCCCAACCGTTTGCAGACCATAACATAAAGGCTTCTAAATAAGCATATTTTTTCGCCCGACTGTAAATTTGGGAATTTCTCATTTTCCAGCAAACGCATAAAAAGGAATGACCCCCCCCCCCCATCAGCAGGGCCGTAGCCAGAGTTTGATGTGTTTTTTTTTTTTTTTTTGGGGGGGGGGGGCACATACATGTAATTGATCGACGTCCTGGGGAGGGGTCTTAAAAAGTTCAACCGATCTTGGAAGCGTTCAGGGGCTCATGTCTTCTCACCCCTATAACAACACAAAAATAGACACGCTTACCCATTCTCTCACGGTATGTCCACGATATGCGCGTATCGCTATTATGAAAACCTCCATTGATAAATATAGGTGGCATGCGCAATGTTTAGGAAATTTAATTCCTGTTAACAGTACTTTCCTTTCTTTGAATAGAATTTTATATGTGATTTAATTCAGGTTTTTATTATTGTTATGTTCTTTGGGGTTAAAAATACAATCCATCTTTACTCCTTTACTGCTTTTTTTTTTTTTTTTGGAGGGGGGGGGGCGTTTTGGGGGGGCAAAAATGCGTTTTGTCCCCCCACCTTTTTGACTGGGGGGGGCAACTGCCCCCCTGCCCCCCCCCCCCCACTTCCGGCGCCTATGGCCTTGAACACTGAACGGTATTCAATACGGAGAGAAAGGTAGGTATATTGTTCTTCACGAAGAATTATTCTGTCAAATATAAAGTTGAATTCTTGTCATGCGATTGCATTGTAAAAGAAACGTTGTGGAATCGATCAAAAAAGGTTGATCATCTAGCATATACGTATTGGTGTGTACTGCAAAGTTCTGGAATCATTAAAATGATAAGAAAAGTTGCCCAGTCTTGGTAAAGTTACAATCACTGTACACATAAAGATGTATATGGGACTAGACGAATATGCGGCATACAAATCCGTCCCGATTTGTATGATGTTACATGCCATATTTAGAATATTAAGGCATTTGAAGAGCCATGCTTTTCAGGGAACATTTCTACCTGATGTTCTTCCACACTTGCATAATACAATGATAACGCTCACAAATAATTGTTCACCTCTTCCCAGAACTCAACCTTCTATTTAAGTTTAATGCATTAGGGATGGAAGTATGGAATCGATGTGATCGATCGCATGTGCGAATAACGAAGATAAAGGGCGGGAGAAATGTAAACAGAAATGTGTGGGAATCCGTATCCAAGGAGCAGATGGTTAATGTTTATTTTATGATTCCCTAACCTGAATATTGGAAAGACTGTCGCTCATAATCCCAATTAATCTCATTCGCAATCAAACTTGACGTACTCACATGTTCCTTTATCATTAATTTGGACTCCTTGTCAATCAAATTAATTCTTAAAGCCTCAATCCACAGTTATTTTGGTATTTCCTTTGTGTATCTTAAAATGTTGATAATTATTAATTGACTAGTATCTATTTTGTATCATTGCTTTTTATCTTGCTCTTTCTATAAATGCTTTACATATTCAGCCTTGTCTACCGGATGGACTCTCAATGTCAATTACAACTCATTTCCACGTTTTCACGTTCTTTACTTTTTCTTCTTCTATCTTGGCTCTCTCTCTCTCTCTCTCTCTCTCTCTCTCTCTCCCTCTCTCTCCCTCCCTTTCTCCCCCTCTCTCTCACTCGATATCTCTACCTGCCTGTCTGTCGATGTCATTTCTCTGACCCAATTTTGTTCTTTCTCTTTCCTCCCCTCCCTCCAACCTGACTCTCCCTCTCTAAACATCCCTTTCTCGTTTTGCTCGATATACGCACTCTCTACCTATTGTTTTCTTGTTATTGCTTTACTCTCCTGTCCTTTTTGTCGTCCAACCTCCTCCCTCTCTCTCCATCTCTCCTTATCTCTGTGTGTATGGAACTCTCTAGCTATTTTCTCACTTTCTCTCTTTTATTCCCTCCCTCTCCCCTCTCACCCCTATCTTTTGCGGTCTCTCTTTGTAACGCACTCTCTACCTATTTTCTCTTGTCCTCTTTTTCTCCTGCCCTACTTAACATTCATCCCTCCCTCTCTCTTTCTGCCTCTTCAACTGTCTCCGTGTAACGTCCCCCTCTCTCTCTGTCTCTCCCTCCTCTCTCTCTCTTTCTCTTCCTCTCCATCCTCTTTTCCTCCCCTCTCTCCCTCCTCTCCCTCCCCTTCCTCTTAACCCCTCCCCCTCTCGTCCTCTCTGCAGCTCTCTGCTTACTCAGATACATTTTACCTTAACTCTTTTGGCAACACTATCCATTTTGTCCTTGAACTTAATTGCATCACACAAAAACAGCGCATGGAGATTTAAAAAAAAACCCACATCCAACCCGCAAAAAGCTCTAATGGAACAACAGCGTCATATTAGCGTGTACTGGGGTGCGGAAGAAATTTTACATTCCATTATTTAAAAAACACCGAACAATTAGTAGACACATTTCGCTGGACCGACGTTACAACGATCTTGTATTTGTTCTTCTCCATGGGAATCGTTGCTACTCTCCAGCGCAAAAGCAGTTTGCGTTGTGATACGAAAATCGTTTACTTCACACAATCATGACTAATTGTAAAAGCTCCTTTTGTTTGATCCTCATTTTATTAAAAACATACTGTATTGACAAAAAAGAAAGCGGACTCTCTAGAAGTCTTGGAATCATTGCTACTTTCGTCCGAAGAAGCAGTTTGCGTTGTGATACGAAAATCGCTAACTTCACACATGCAAAAGCTCTTTTTGTTTGATCACTATGGGAATCGTTGCTTCTCTCGAGCGCAAAAGCAGTTTGCGTTTTGATTCGAAAATCGCTAACTTCACACATCTAAAAGTTCTTTTTGTTTGATCCTCAATTTATAAAAAAATACTGTATTGACAAAAACGAAAGCGGACTCCCTGGAATAACACTGGCGCCACCATTATAATTTCAACACATCCAGATGTGTTGATTTGACCATAATAGAGATTGATTTTTTACCCTTTTCTCACTTGAGTTTTTCTCATGATATGCAGGAGGGGAGATCGATACGCGCGGTTGGAGGAGGCTCTTATGGCGAAGCGGCTCCTGTGAACCGAGGAGGAGGAGATGGAAGTGTGGCGGAACATCTTGAGGTGGTGAAGATGGTGAAGATAGAAGGAGGATGGAGAAAGGGTGGATGTCAATCTACCGCTGAGGGTAGCGAGTTTATGCTGTTTACCATTAACTTGGTTAACAGCCAGCAGTTTGAGACTGAAGATAAGCACCGTCTATTTTTATGAAATATTGTTTGTTTGTTTAACACCCGTGGAATACTCAGATTTGGTTTGGACGGGGGTGTGCCGCTCAAGCCTCGAAACCCCTACCAATTAATAGGGGTCACTTTGGGGCATATTTCTCGAAAAAAGACCCATTTTCCACAATTTTCGGGTGTTTTTCGGGTGAGCACGACTGCTAAGAAAGCATGTGAATGCTTGTAATTAAGCATCCAGTGGACTGGCGGCTTTCAGTCTACTCCGAGGGACTTTGTAAGGAGGATTAATGCCGTACCAAAGGGTTCTAGCGCATTGACTTGGTTTCGAACTCGGAGCCACTGCAGTGCTCTACCACTGAGCTATGACACCATAAGCCGCTATGCTTTAACTGATGTAACAAGCCGGTAATCAATACAAATGAAAAATCATTTTGATTCTGAACATAATAATGTAAATATTTGCCCCCTTTCCCTTAATGGTGACATTAATGATGAATCCAACAAGACGAAATAGATAAATAAATACATGGGTGAATAGATAATAAACGAATGAAAAAAACAAAAACAAAAAATAAATTAGATTAATAAACAAACAAATAACTAAGAAACTACCTCAGTCAGAAAGTAACTAACTAACTAACTAATTGACTGAACAACTAACTAACTAAATAAATTAAGGATAAATTAACTAACCAACTAACTAACTATTGGAATAGATACATGAATAAATAAACAAATACATATTTCAATGTGTTAAATGGTTTAGATCATATTTAACTAATCGTCATCAAGTGGTAACTATGCAGAAGGTAATATCTGATTCCCTGCCTATTAAATGCGGGGTTCCACAAGGGAGCATTTTAGGCCCCATTCTCTTTATGTGTTATATTAATGATATGTGTACTTGTGTTAATGATTCTAAATTACTTTTATATGCTGACGATAGTGTGTTACTATATTCAGATACAAATCCTAAGTCAATTGAAGAAAAACTAAGTGCAGAATTGGCAAAATGCATTGAATGGATGACAGACAACAAGCTTAGTTTACATGTTGGAAAAACAGAAAGTATTTTATTTTGTTCGAAGGGAAAGTTTAAATATACACGTGACTTCAAGGTTACCTATAATAATCAAGTGATTGAGAGAAAAGATTCATTAAAATATTTAGGAATAAATTTAACTAGTGATCTGTCATGGACAGCTTTGGTAGATTCAATTGCCAAAAAGGCTAATTCTCGCTTAAAATTTTTGTATAGATACCAAACTTGTATGAACATGAAGTCGAGACGTATTTTGTGTTTTGCTTTGATACAATGTTTATTTGATTATGTTAATGCTGCTTGGTACAGCAGTCTGGGCAAGATGGATAAGAAAAAGTTAAGAATAATTCAGAATAAGATGGTAAGATTTATTAATTGCTTAGGCCCAAGAACACACGTCGGGAAAAATGAACTTGAAGAAGCAGGTATACTCCATGTAGGTCAAAGGTCTAAACAACTCGTGTTACACCATGTCCATAAAATATACTACTCAGATGTAGATCATTATATTACTAATAATTTTACTCGTGTCTCAAATATCCATGGATACGATACAAGAAATAGTCATTTTAATTTTGTTTTACCTAAGCGAAAAGGACAAATTGGAAACTCTTTTTATTTTAATGGTATCCAATTTTGGAATTCTCTCCCAAAACATGTCAAAATAGTTAAGAATTTTTCACACTTTAAAAGTGTATTAAAACAATACCTAAAGCATGAATCCCTTCCAGAACAGTAATATCAGTTATCTTAAATCACAGTTCATTATGTGTAGCGCATGTTTTTAAGTTTAATCTTGCATAATATACCGTAGATCATTGTTTGCTATAAGTTCTAGAAATTTTTGTTGTTGTTTATGTTATATTATTTATTCGTAATATTCGTAGTAGTTATTAGTTGTGATATTTTATTCTCATGCCGTACTGTACACGTACTTTATAGGACCCCGTTGGAAATAAGCCTTTTCCGGCTTTCATGGGTTATCCTGTCAATGTATCTTCTCGTTCCATTTTGCTTTATGTATGCATTCAATGTACTTTACTTGACGAATAAAATCAATCAATCATTCAATAACTAATACAATAAAATAATAAATATAATGATAAAATAACATTCTTGCCATGAAACAACGACTGGTAAATGTGAAATTCGTTACCTCAGTTGAAGCACGTAGAGACAGATGTCCTGGGTGTTGCCACTGCTCTCTGAGCTTGACTCTCTGAAAGTTGCCCTTTTGTTGGGATGCCACTTGGAGAAGTCTATCCAATTTCCTCAAGTCCGGCACTCGAGAGTATCAGTAGGTGAGAGAGACGTGTGGTGAATTCGTAATTGTAGTATAGTCCTTCTGAATCAGGTCGATCGTCTACAGATTGGGAAGAGAGAGAGAGAGAGAGAGAGAGAGATTTAAAGACAGTTATTGCGGATTACAGAGAGAGAGAGAGAGAGAGAGAGAGAAAGAGAGAGAGAGTTAGTGAAGATTACAGAGGTATAGGGGAGTTGGAGGAGGAAGAGGGTGTGTGGGGAGAGAGTGAAAGATGGAGAGAGAGAGAGATAGAGATATCATAGAGAGATTTATAAATAATGATTAAAGAGGGTAATCATAATTAAAGTGGGAATATATATTATATATAGAGAGAGACAGGGATAGAGAGAGAGAAAGAGAGAGAGATGAGAGAGAGAGAGAGAGAGAGAGAGAGAGAGCAAGAGATAGATATGTAGATATAGAGAGAGAAAGAGAGCAAGAGAGAGAGCAAGATAGAGAGAGAGATGAGAGAGGATAGACATAGGCCTACAAATATAGCATATTGAAAGAGAGCGAACAAAAGAGAGTGAAGGAGACACGTTAACTTTTTGGTGTCGTATCCACTTGTGTATTGCACTGAAGCCTCTCATCAACAGTCCAGCGACCTGAGCATTCTATAGATATATTTACACGATTCAACCACTTTTATGATCAATTGAAGATTACAAGCAGAAATAGTGCTTTTAAATGGAGATAAAACCGTTTCTGAAAAGCTGATCTGGGGCTCTAATCTGCAGGAGATGCCGCCGCATCGTCGCCATGGAGTTTGAATAAAAGATGACAACACGTTTACGCGGGGGAAAAAAGGCGCCAAAGTCCCCAGGTAATAGCACGTTTAGATTCACATCAATGAAGATGGAAAATCAAACGTCTAATGTGTAAAAAATGAATGAGATAAAAACGGATGAGAGTTATCAGAATTATCAATTAGTAAAAGCCCACCTGCCCACTGGGTGAATATGTAAATTGAATAGATAAAACGTAAAATAGGGCAAAGAAATGTAATATCATCCTTAATAACGTTCACGAAATTGTTGGAATCGCTGGGAATAACAAAGTTACCAAACAAAGAGAGAAATACCTTGAAGCTCATGTTAATTATTTCTTGAATTTAAAAGTATCAATCTCTCTCCTATATTAATACCTCGGGTATACGTCACATAAATGTTTACTCTGGCTAAAACCCATGTATAATTCAGTAAGACTTTCAGCAATAGTGGTGATTCTAAACTCCACAGTATACACCGATTAATATTATGTAAGAAAAAATCAATCTTTTTCAATTTTTTTCAGGCAGTTTCTCACACGATGTAATTGCTTGAACAGAGCTAAAAGTTTCCTGTTTTTAAACTGCCAGCTGCTCCCAACACGTACAAGATTCTTTCCGTATAGAAGGTGAAAACCGCTCATCTTCCCTTCGTGTAACCTCCGTCCTGAAATGCATCATTGTTGATTAACTCATATCCTGCCATAAGGCTGCATGCATAATACCGTTAAAGTGCTTTGTACATGCGAGTAAGCCATTGCTTCGCTGCCTTGTGCATGCTTGCACGCATTCGTAATATCAGCTATTGTTCATGATCATTGTACTGTGATGTGTGTTTTGCACGTGCTATTCATAGTACGATCGCGTTAATAAGATTATCTCAAAATAAATTTGGCACGGGGGGGGGGGGGGTGGTTGTGGCTTGGCACAATGGGGATTAGCACTGTGGCATGATAAGAGTTGAAAGAATCCAGAGGCTTCGGAATAATCATTTTAAGTCCGTCTAGCCACTTTTCAATTTCATTAACGGAGGACGCATAAAGGTTACACAGCGCTCTGGTATTAACTTTCAAAATCTATCCAATGCAATTTTTTTGTTTTACTTTCCTTGGTTTTTGGATATCAAATTGCAGTATCTTCTTGCCAGATGAAATAGTACAGCTAATACATCCACCCGAAATTACACCCCTATACACAATAAAAAGTTATATACCTGAAATATATTTTAATTTATGATATTACTTGATGCAAGGAGCTGTGTATTTCTAGACCATGATTTTATGTAACAATGCGAAGTTCAGTCCGAGGTAGTGATGCATTGTGTGCTCAATAAATACCATTATTCAATTGTATTAAATTACATGAAAAGGTTCTTGTCATACACGCTCTTAACATGATTACATGATTTACATGTGAAAGGAATACGCTATTTTCATTCAATTAATCCTTATACTGGCAGGAATTATTTCCTTAAAATGCTAGAGCACCGTAACGGCAGCCATGGTTAAAGCCTGGGTAATAATGGCAAAGCGCCAGGAGCGTCAAATCTGCCAGATGCAAGAACACACTATTATTATTATTATTATTACTCATATTTCGCTACTGTACATTGAGTAACTGAGAACCAATGTTTTAACGCATATATCTGAAGAATTATAGGCCTAGTCGAAATTCCTTATGTAAAATTCTTGGCGATGTCAACACGTAATTTGAATGTCATTGCGTTATTGATCTCTGGCCATTGGGGGAAGGCACACACACCTGAGCCCCGTTGCATAAAACTTACCATTGATGATAACTTTGCCACCAATGGCAAGTACCATGGTAACAGGGCTTAACAGCCAATCAAAATCTAGGTTTCCATGGTAGTTATACCTTTGATGGAACATTTACCACCAATGTTAAGTTTTGTGCAACAGGGCCCTGATTTTAAAATACTATGAACATTTTTAGGTGAACAAAGATATGTTTTGGACGAAGGTTGAGGGAGGGGGGCTGCCCATGACTTGCTTAGCCGTACACTAGTATTTTTAGTGTGTAATTTCATTTGGCAACACAAGAGAAGAAGAATAAAAGGGGGGAATAAAAAAAAAAAGAGAAAAGAAAAGAAAAGAAGAGAAAGTATAAGAAATGAAAAGAAAATACTACAAAATGAAAAAGAAGAAAAGAAAAGAAATGAAAAGAATAGAAAACAAAACAAAAACAAAAGAAAATACAAGAAAGGAAAGAATATATAAGGCACGAAAGGAAAGGAAAAGAAATTAAGAAAACGTCTCAAAAGAAGGGGAGAAAGTGACAATACAATACAGAAAAGAAACACAATACAAAAAAAAGTAAATACATATTGCCTCTAAAGGATGTCAAGGCCCCAACAGGAAACACCTTTAACCGTACCTCAAGTTGTGTAATTAAATCTGTGCGTTACTAACGATATCTACGTCATCCACATTGTGATAAATGACTTCACATTCTAACGAGTTACAAATAGAATTCCTAATTATGTAGGTTTTCCCAAAGCTAACGATTCATATTCATATTTTCGGCCTCTAAATGGGTTCTGTATAATGTTGCCTTGTGAGATGTTTACTACAAAATCTGGCTTTTCATTCAACACGACCCCTGTATTTACGAGATTATGATCACAACAACGCCATTATCGAATTAAAATGATTATTTTATTATGACAACACCGCCAAATGAAAACAAAACTAAATGGAAACAGAAAATCATATCATTGCATCTTCCTAATTAGATTCTCGACTTTTTGTATTGTTGTAATACACAAATAGGGAGATGGAAATGTATTTAACATTATGGTTTATGCAGCGTTTTTGCGGGTCATTATAGGTTTCATTATCATGGTTAACTTAATTAAATGACCACACGTCCCTCGTGTTTGCAAACCATAGAATACAAAGCGATTCCGACGGACATCGGTTCCTTTGTTTTAATTTCTTTTATTATCCTTTCGTACGCCAAACTATTCTGTTTTTCTGCAATCATGACCGTCTGTTTCTTCTTCAGCTGGATGCCATCATAATGGATTTAAAGAAACAAATAAGTTTGCTTTTTGTTTAACTTATATAAAAAGAAAAAGAAAGTTGATGCTGAGATGCTGCCTACAATTTATAACACTTTTGACCATCAAGCTGAAACAACTTTGTTATTACCTCTTTTTATAAAATGATCATCACACTCATTTATGATTTATTCTTGAGTAAATGAAGTTATATCTTCTAAGAAATGTATTGATCAATCTTTTTGACTCATTGGATTGATCAATACCGGGGATCAATAAAGTTCTGAAGAGATACAAACTTCATCTATTAGGAATAAATCTAGTCTCATAACCGCTTCATGAAATGATGTAAGAGATGTTTATTCAATTTTATAGGCAACAGTGAATATGTCACTATTTTGCGAGTCATTTCTGTAAATGGCAATCGCTTGTTGAATCTTGCACAAGACACGTAACACACATTGCACGCTAATGAGGAGCACGCTTGAATTGTCGCGCCATACTGAAACGCTTCGAGCTACGAAATTAACGGATCAAGATCACAGCTTCTAATTTGTGTAATATAAAATGCGTTTTTGTAATAGTTAGGTAACAACGGTACGTGGGGAGGGGGGGGGGGTATCTGTAATAAAAACGTGCAAAATACGGACAACTATAAAAAAGAGAAAAGAGAGTTAACGAAGGAGAAAAATATTATAGAAAACTGAATGTGTGACGAGAGTGATGCAACATAATTCTCTATCACATTTTATCCACCTTGTCTTGTAACCTAGATAATTGGTCCCGTGTGACACCATTTCCTCGCGAATGGACGCACCAACTGTGCGCCATTGTTCATTAAGTGATTTTTTTTCTTCGTCATTTGTCAATGTTTATCAGTCATACGTAAAAACACTGTGACAGTGAAACAGGATTTACAAGAAATTGGTCAAACAATAGACGAAAAAAGCAAGACACAAAATAACCATAAGGCTTGTACATTTAAAAGACGGCACCTAAAAATTATTAAAATGTATATGTAATATATCTTTTTTAAACAGATTTTTTTGCGAAACAGTATTAGGAAGGGGATTTCATAATCTCGAGAAAAAGACTCCCGTAAAATGTATTCATTTATTTATTTCTAATCTTTTTTTTCAGGTTAGCCCATTCACTAATAAGTAGTGGTCTTCCATGGGGCCCTGAATAATCATGAACATAGTTGCATCAAAAAGCATAACGTGTATACAGAACAGTTAAAATAAAATTCAATCGTACATTTAGAAAGATATAACACAGCAATAATAGACGTGGTACAAACGAATGCACCAACAAATTGAAGAAAAAAAACGGATACCATTGTAATGCACTTTCACGTGCGTCAGATACAAATGCACTGCGAAATGAAGTCGTTTTTGGCATCGAAACATACGGTCGATTCTAAAAAGAAGTCATTTATGAAGCCCAAGGTTATTGCCGTGTACAATTGCATGGATCCAGTCAATTGGCTCTGCCAGAAATAGAAATCGCAGCCAGACTGACATTATAATGTAATTTCACTGGGTAAAATTGTATTGGTCGAGTTGAACTGTCCAACGTATAACACTCATGGACACCCCAAATCATATTAGGAGTAGTCTTTCTTACCAAGGAGTTATCACAACTCCTTATTTGTGTTATTCTGATCATCGTTGAGTGGAAAAAGAATCGGTATTAGTTTTAAATCTATCTCTCAACCTTGAAAAGCATCCTTTACTGAGGAGAGGGCGGAGGATCTTAAGTTATAAATCGATATTATTTTTTCCATATTTTGTTTGTAAAAACTTTGTATGTCTGTACAAGATTAATTCATTATGTAAAGCACATTGAGAAATATTGTATTGGATATTACGCTATATGAAAACCAATTATTTATATGTAAGTACGTGCAAATGAATGATTCATATTTAATTGAACTTGTTGGCTCTATATTACGTCATACACCACTATCACGTTTAATACGTGTAGTAAGCTGCCTTATATAAACTGTTACAGACACGTCTGTAAAAAAAACAAAAAACTTTTGTTTGAATACTTGTTCTCCATTTCTGTCTCGAAGGGACACGAGTGCCAGGTGTCACAAAAATGCTGGAATTGCTGCCAGAATTATTTTCACACGATGTAAGACACATCAGACAGCATTCAAGAAGAAGGATATTATCAATATTGTCATAAAAACCGAGAGTAAATGGCAAATAAAATTACACTTGAAAGTTGTTTGTAGTGATATCGAATAATTGAAATATATAATATCTCGAACATTCTCTCTCCAATCATTCTCAACCTTTCTTCCAAGCTTTATAATATCTTTCTTACTTGTATTCCACTTCAGTTGATGTCAGAAGGGGCTTCCCCCTTTTAAACACCCTGCCGATGATATTGACTTTCACTCATCCATTAGGCACGACAGCGTTAAAAGATATGTAAAACACGCCCCTGATAATAGCCTTACAACATGTTTCTTTTGATTGCGATATGAAACTCCCCTACTTTTATGAACATTTCACCCAGTTAATTATTTCATTTCATTTCTACTATTCCACTTAAGTTCATCAGACTGGACTTCCTTGTCGAAAAACCACAACGATTAACAAGGTTTTCAATGTCCAAAGGCACGACAGCGTTTAAGAAAATGAATTAATCTCGGTGCAAACACACCCGACAGAGCCATAGATAGAGCCTTGCGACATGTTGGCTTTTACTGAGATATGAAACGTCAAACTCACCTCATTTACTCAACTATTCACTAATAATTTGTTTCTTATAGTCTTATTCAACTACAGTTCATCTCGGCAAAGTCTTTCCCTTTAAAAAGTACGGGGATGATAATCCACGCTTTTCCCTGTCCATACTGCACGACAACGTTTAAGAGAACCAGACTAAGTCACTGTATAAACACGCCCTTACAGACTCCTAGATCCTTGCGATATGTCTCGTTTTTACTGCGATATCAACATTTCACCTGATATTTTAAATATTTTCTTTCTTTATTCCACTTAGGTCTATCAGAAAAGACTCCCCGTTGTAAAGTTGGACGATGACACATGCTTTTTACTGTTCATGCGGCACGAGACAGTTTAACAGCAACTGACTAAATCTCTGTCTAAACTCTGCCCTAGATCCTTGCGATATTCTGCGTTTTACTGCGGAATAAACTCGTCCCACTTTAGCAACCTTTCACCGGTTCATTAAGATTTATTTCATTACGTCTCTACCTAAGGACTTGCTGCCTCTGGATACTGAGGAAACGTCGCAATAAGACCTAAATAAACTACTTGAAGATGTTGCCATAACCTACATAAGACCTTGCTACCAGGCAATCGAAGAATGATGCGGAAATGCCGACTACTCAAAGGGTCTGTTCAATCCGCCAAAGAAAGTGAAAGTGGATGGCGATATATCATTACTCATATCATAATCTCTTGGATCATATTAGGCAATGTGGAGAGGCCCCGGTTATAAAGCCGCGAGCACATCGGCATAACTATTTATCATATTATGCATTTTGTAAGAATGATATGTACCGTGTGCACATGAACTGCAAGAGCTAATATAAATTGAGACGTTTAGTTTTATTTCATTTTATAATTCCCTCGAATTCCTAAGGGAAATGTATAGCTTTAAAAAATATGAAACTGACTCTGTCCTGTTTAACATGTTTAAGGCCTGCTTCATATTATGATTTTTTATAAATGTAATGCTTCCTGGGAGAAATTTCAATTATTTAAGCATATTTGTGGCTTAAACCCAATATATAAGATCGATTGATTTTTTTCGGACTAGTTTTTCAATTACAGATCGATCAATCGATCTTATTTACCGGGTGTAAGCCACAAATATGTTTAAATAATTCATATGTTTTGTTCTTTTTGTGTCTATACATAATTTCTATTTGTTTGTCATTTTCCCGGCAAAGCTCCAAAGCTGTTACCCAGGTTCCTCTTTAGAACGTTCCCTCCTCCACGTTATAATTAATCGTTTCCTTGTCAGGCAGTCTCATATCTCATTTCATAATCATATTCTAAAGCACGTTGCCTTTACCCTTGCTTTCTGCAACCTCAGCACTTTTGTTCCTGTCCTTTCTTTATTTCAATAACAAAACTCTCGAGGAGTGGGAGTTAGCATGTGGCTTTATAGAAATTACGTATAGTTGAGATGTCTTGATACTGCTAAAGAGCTCTTATCGGAAGGACGAGCTGTCAAGAGTACTTTCCATTGCATTTGAGGTACTCAAAGATTTCATCAACTGAAATTATGATTTGTGATAGCAAAACAGGCGTTAAGTTCATCTTAGATGAGTATGATCTAACGCATTTGTGGCTCATAAGCATATATAACTCGAATTCGTTTTAAAAAGCTTTCAAAAGCATGCTTTTTATCTTGGTAGAATAGCTACGAAGGCCATTTCAATACTTATGACAGATTCAAGGAGTTTGACTCTTCAAATTTGAAGAAAGACAACATATCGACGTGCTTTTGTTTACCCAGGAGGTATACTACAGGGATTTATGAAAACTAGGAGGGGGGGTTCCAGAAATGTCCGCCAAACGAAACTAAGTTTATTCCACATCTCATGTGATTATCTCTTCAAGACAAACCTAAACACAAAACAAGAAAACAAACAAACAAATAAACAATCCAACCTACAAACAAACAATCGAACAAACTAACGCACGAACATTTCACGACTTGTTATTATAAATTATTGACACTGCATTTGAATTAAGGGCATAACATGGAGTCAATTGTTCTGAGTTGCATTTACCCGATTTACATGTTTCCTTCAAATGTAAATTGGGCGAGCTATTTTTAACATTTTATTCCACAAACAAGTGTATCAGCACACGCCATAGCTGCATTGCCTAATAAAAAATGCACCAACGGCGCGTCTCAAATTGCAGAAAATCATAATTCTTTATTCTTCGTCCGATTTTCTCGACATGTGGTAAACGATATTGTCTTCTTTTTCTGCTTCTATTCGAGACATCCTTTATTACGAATACTTCAAAGAGAGAGATTTAAAAAAAATCTGGACGTGTAAATGTCTGCTGACCTTTCGTGAAAGGTTTCTTCACACGTATATTCATCTATTTGTATAAGACCAATCAATTCGGAAGAGATTAGGTTCTTAGAGAACAATACATCTATAAAAACGACCTACAACCATTTAGTATCAGTCCTTCCCAACGGCATATATTGGACTACCAGAGAAACCCTTTTGCTTCGGGTGTGAAATGAAACGGTGAAAAGTCTGCTCAGATATCTCAAGAATAGTCTCAGAGATGTCACAAATTGTCTTTTCGATTCGTCCTCTTGGAAATTATATTTCGATTAGGACTCAGTCTTTACGATGCTTTTTGTTAGAATTTTGTCGCCTACATGTTTCTAAATGTAGATGTTTTCGTCAAGGATATATAATGGAAAATTTCACCCAGAGCCAATCTTGAGGTTGGCCTGATTTCAAGGATTCTATATAGGTTTAGTTGATAAATTGCAAGATACATGTCATCATGCTTATGGGGGCTTTTATTTCTTTTGCGATAGTAGAACAAAAGACAAATAAAAACAAACGTTTCCCCCTTTATTTTTATCTCCAGTTTAAACTCTTCGCTCGTCGTGTACAGTTATTAGCTTTTATAAATTGACAATTATATCAAAATATCTAGATAACATCCGATACTGTCTTGCTTGTCTTTATGAAAAGAATGAAAATGAAAAGTTGGAAAGCCAATTTGATTGTATTTATTAAATTGAGGCAAGACTCAAGTTTTCGGGTAGAGATTACAAACATTCGCACTATCGCGTTGGGGCCTATTTCATTTCATTAACATGTTCAGTTTGTTTGAATTTACTTTGACAAATGTTGTCCCATCTTACGTCGCACGCCATAAGAACATACCCGAAGTTTTGACAAACTGTGAAAGTTTACGATAATTAGATCGCCACTCTCGTTCATGGGAAAGAACGAAAAGAACAAAGTCCTTCCACCAGAAGAGTTGCAGAAATGAGAACACTTACAATGATTTGATCTTCATTAATGATAATAATAACAATATGTATACAGCGCAATATATCTATCTCTAGGGATGCTCAAGGTGTATACAAATATTTTATTTATATTTTATATCAGGAATTCAACATACTTAAAATTGAAGAAATATTAAATGTGAACATTACTCGTTCATGGGGAAAAAACGAAAGAACCAACTCTTTCCACCAGAACATGGGTCCATATCTTGATGGCACACTGCCATTTTGGGGAAGGGGGCATTCCTTTTTTTTTATCTTGATGGCAGAAATTCGAATTGACCAGGCCATTGGTCTGTTGATTAGTCGGAGGCGGTGTTAAAGGGGATCCTTTCCCCACTTTCTTTCTTTCTTGCGCGTCTTCTTGATTATTTTAAACAATTATATAAAGGGGCACATATCCCCCTGCCCCCTCATACAGCTACGCCACCACCCTCCACCATTATGCCATGATTGACTTTAATATACCATGCTGCGGGCTCTACGTGTGCTTTGGAAATGTCAACGATATGTTTTACCTCTCTCGATTCGATAATTTGACGTAATTGGCACACGTTATTTTTACTCTTTAAACATGTATAACATCTCTCTTTTACTGACACACCTGAAGCAGTTGGCTGGAAGTTCGTGATGTTGTGATATTTACCTAGCATTTCATGGGGAAATAGAAGCAGTACACGACAGCGACAGGTCGAAGTGTTTGTGTGAGTGTGTGTGTGTGTGTTTTCGTGTGTGCGTGGGTGTGTGTGGGGGGGGGGGGGTGGCGCCCTCGTCTATGTTTTGGCTTGGAGCGCTCTTAAAATTATTCTACACGCCCCCACCATCTATGGAATGGCTAAATTATGAATCCACCCCTGTTTTAGCTTGGGACACATAGCCCCTCTATATTACTTGAAAATCTTGACCCCCTCCCACCCCCTGCATTGGCTCGGGGCGTTCTCAAAATTTTAAACGGGGCTCTTTTATGTAACTTAAAAAACTTGAATTCGCCCCTGGACGTGACTTTGGACACTGATTACAGGCATCCCGGTGCAGGCAATTAGGGCGGAAATTACATCTGCAAAGATAAGTATTGCAAACAGTCTGTAAATTATTGATACCATTCTTTATTATTATGATTATTAAAAAACAGTGTTGAAACTTCCTTCAAGACCACAGCAGACGGTGTTTCTGTTTCGACTATTAAACATAACTAATTTAATTAAAGGGGCATGTTCCCCGTATTCCAGAGGGCGTTCAAAATACGTACCCGCTGGCGGACGGTGCTGGCTGCCTATTGACACCAACAGAATACGGCTCTTACGCAGATGGCATGTTTCGAATGCCCGCACAATGCCGATTATCGCATACATGTGCCGAAGTAATACCAATCGCAGTTCGGCTCTAAGATTCGGCTGCTGTTTCCACCCACTTTCGTGACGTCACGATCGGCAGCGATCAGCTGGCTTGGCGAAGGCAGGCCAGTCCGCGCGTACTTTGATTGACAGCTGTATGCAAATTAGAAGTCGATCTTCGGAACCAAGATGGCGATGACTAGAGCAGCGATAACTACACTGGCGGGAACGTGCCCCTTTAAGACACCGTCAGCATAGCCAGTAGTATAGAGCTTTCAAGTTCGGGGTTTTCCCTGAATAGCAATTAAATTATATACATCTCAAATTTCTCAACGTACTAATATCCTGTTCCATCTAAAATACCAGGCAATCATATAAATAGGTCACGACGACCCATATGTCGATAATGTTGATAACAGGATGACCCTTATACCTCTATTTCGATGCCATAGTTGCACATTTCTAAAATCTGTTCATTTGAAATGAAGATGATATAACTGTAAATTTTATTACAAATATTATTTAGCTTTTGTAAGATTGTCCTTTTACAAGTTGCTGAATAGCATAAACCTGTCGTCATCCACCTCGTACAAGTCCCGAATTAATAAAAGGTTGATAGATCAATCCTATAGATAAAATTAAGATAAATAATGAGTAATTTGGCAAAATATAACCACTACCCTCTGTCAACATAATGAGGTGAAAATAACAAAACATACTTATTATAAAATATGTGGGTTAATGATTGATTATGAGGAAGTGTATCATCTATCCATGTCCTACAATTTACAGACACCGCATAGACTTAATTATGCATTTTGTGTATGCGATACACACAATATCAAATACATGCTTGTAAGATAGATACATGTACAACATCAATGCTTTCAACCTAAATTATTCATGTTTATTGGAATTTGCTTGGTTTTGTATTCAGTGTAGTGAAGATCTTTATACCATTTCGTAGATTTATCTATTTATTTATTTGGAATGAGGAAATAATGAAAAAAGGTTTGTTATTGCAATCAATCACATGAAATATGGTAGAATGATGCAGAAATAGGGCACTCAATTCCCGGGATGGCGGAAATGACTGCATATTTACCAAGAAATTGTTTATTGCAATAAATCTCAGTAGCCCGTATCACATGTAATAAAGAGTTTCCTGCTTTTCAATATTATATGTTAATTTGGCAATCTCTCAAAACAGGACAGGAAGAAATTGGAAAGGCCACGTAAAATAGCACGGCGTATAATTGGGGTAGAATTAAATTCTGTCGAGTTTCATCGTACTGAGCAAAATGTTGATTAGGTCTGTTTAATCATGAAAGACAATACCAATCCTCTTCATTCATATTATTCATTTAATCGTTCTTGTAGTACTGGTACCCGACTTCGCCCCACCCCAACCCGCCTTTCACGATTCAGATATTCATTCGTTCCAAGCTCTGTTCATTAATTCAACTCACAGGTTCAAGGTTGAATTTCTGCGTCGGAAAAAATAATACTGAAACTATTCATGATTTGAAATACCAATGACCAATGCTTTATTCTGAAACTCATGATATGAAATACCAATAACCACTTTTGTCGCTTCGTTATCTGTTGCATGTATTTGTTCCTCAACTATTTCTATAGATATATTTATTACTTGTATGGTCTTGAATATTATCGTAACGCCAGTGGAAACCAATTTTCTATGTAACTTGTTTGCAAAGACCAAATAAAATATCCTGTATCTTGTATTGTATCTTTTATGGGCAGTATATAGTAGCTCAAACAAGGAAGTACAACATATATACATTACTTTCTTCTTCTTTTTCATAAAAATAAAGCAATTATACATCTTATTGGTTTTCTTCGGAGTGCTCTATCACATATGCGAATAATTACTGATATTCAAGGGACTGCTTAAAGCAGAGGAAAAACAAACAGTTACAGAATTCCCATATATTTAAAACAAAATCAATTTCTACATTGTTTATGGAGTTTGGCAAATATCAAATCTATGAATCTCTATTGTTTGAATAACCAGAATAGATTTCCAGAGTGCAAATATTCTAAATATAATCATTATTTTCCTCATTGTCACAATACAACTGTAGGGTCCTTCAATCGGGGTTGAGGACATCTTAACAAAGTCTGTCCTTTAACAATTGTCAGTTATTACATTTTAATGAACAAGCAGGAAACTCAATTATATCTCTATTTACAGGGGATATGCGGCCTTCCTAACCATTATAATTATTAGTGAGTGCGCGTGCGCTTTTATTCAATTACGAGTGTTCTGAGGTGGATAAGCGCAGTACATTGTCATAACTAAATGTCCCTGGAAAACTGGCAGCAATATGGCTAAATCAGGAAGCCTGCCAATTACGTCTCTATCCAATTCAAACTAAATTATTAAGAAGACAATTCAGTTATGAAAACACTCGATTTACGAAAGGCTTAGTCGATCTGAGAAGAAACTGTCAGAAAAAGTGTACTAATGCTGTTGATTACATAATGTTTTTTCAATTTATTGCATACAAATTTTCAAAATCGTCTATCACTGCGATCGCAGTACTGTTGCTATGATCGAATGGTTGATTTAGAAATAATTATTCTGAACAGACGGTTGCCTCTTGCTTAGCTTATAATGATAACAATAATGATGATGATATTATGGTAACAATGATAATAATAATAATGATAGTAATAATATAACATAATAATAACACTTCTAATACTACTACTACTACTACTACTACTACTACTACTGCTACTACTACTACTACTACTACTACTGCTTCTACTACTTCTACTACTTATACTACTACAACTGCTACTACTACTAATGATAATGATATTAATGATAATGATAATAATATTATTAATACAACAATGTTTCTACCCAGAGAAGCCCCATCCTCATCAATGTTGTCTTACTACCCCAGCTATCGCCAGGTATCCATTTACACCTAGGTGGAGAGTTGCAAATGTGGATGAATGTCATGTCATAAAAGTATATTTTTAGGCTAGGCAAATAGCATGAAGCGTGGATTCTGCAAACATGACAAATAACCTTGCAATTCTTGGACAAGAGTCACACAACTTAAACATTAAAATTTATGTCACATTTTTGATGCTCTACAAAGTCTACAGCGTACATCATAGATGTAATGGAATGCAGCGTTCGAGTTTCGATTTATCAAAATTGCCATTTGCATAAATTTGTAAATATGTCCTCCCCGCCGGTTGGGTAAATATGCTTCATCTGTATTTGTGTACACATGATCTAAGAGAGTGCATGTTATTAAAGGACTCACCAGTGTCTTGTTGCAGTTTCCGCGAACATCCAGTGTTTGTTCATACGCATACCATCCCATCATCACGTTAACTTGGAGGAAAAGCTCGCTGATAAAATTCGTCCCCTCTCTCTCTTTCTTTTAATTATCTCTCTCACACTTTATTTCCGTCTGCCTGTCTGCCTGTCCTTCCCTCCCCTCTCTCTCTTTATCTATCTCTCGTTCCGTCTATATGTCTCACCCCTCCCTCTCTCCCGTCTTCCCTTTATCTCTCTCTTTCACACATTATATCCGTCCGTCTGTTTATCCTTCCCTCCCCCTCTTCTTCTTTCTCTCTCTCTCTCTCGTTCCGTATATCTGTCTCACCCCTCTCTCTCCCCCCCCCCCCTCTCCGTCTCTCTCTTTCTCGAGCATCGCCGAAAAAGTATAAAGTTGCATTAATAATCAAACTTGTCTGGGGCAAAAACATTTGTATAATATAAAAAAAAAATTATAATCACAATTCCTAGAAAGAATTTGATATATGATTGGAAATAAATACCCTCGTATCTACTTATTAACCCGTCGATTACTGAATTTCTAGGTCCCATAGGCTTAATACATGAAACACCATGCCAGTAGACAGAGGGTTTATTCAATTAACCCCATCCTACAATAGAAAAAATACCTTTCGATATCTGATTTAAAACACGAGCTCTAACCGTTGCCATTGCCTTTAATGAAGCTTAACGAGATCTTCCTAGACGGACAGTATCTACTAATTAATCCAATTAGACGAGGTCTATCGCTTCAGGGATGTTTTATAGCAACAACGCGTTTGCTTTTACCTGACTTGAAGGGCATGGACCTACTACACAGGGTCACGAGACCTATTTGTCATGGGTGTATATAAAAAAGAAAATTGTTTATAGAACGAGCAAGTTCTACGAGTAATACACGGTGCACCCACCTCCCTGGTGCACCTAAGGTGTAATTTTGATAGAGTTATCACCTGCGCTAATTAAAGGCCCAACGAACACGCCACGATCTTTCTGCGATTTTCGAAGAAATTGCAATTAATATTATATATGGAAATCTAAACAAACGTCTTCCCCATGAATTCTGAATAATGATGGTTATACTAATTACCGGCATTTTAGTGCAATTAAACCTTCTAGTCAGAATTAAAGCCAAATCGTATAGATAATCCCACTACTGATCTGATGTTACTACGATTCCTAGCCGATTTAGCTTTTCTTTCTTCAAAGAAACTTGAAATACCTTCGAATTCAGATGAAATCTTATATTAAAAACTATAATAGCAAATTCTTCCAAAGTCGGATCGCAGTCAGATCGGTGTGCGTTAGGCTTACGACTGTGATTGCACTTGATGCGCGCCCTAAAAAAAACTTAGTGTTTGCACTATAAATTTCCCTTCACTCGTTTATCTTTTTTTTTCTTCTTTTAATGGGAATCCATCAAAAAGGAGGCTTCATTTAAATAAATGACCGATACATCATTTTATGCAAACTTTTAAATGATTCCTTCTTTTTTATTCTCCTTTTTTTCTTTAAAGGTACCGTAATGTCCCATTTGTAGGCAAAACAAATTAAAAGGTTAAATTCCAACGGCATTTGAAAGATAATACTAATTTAGAACTTCACTAAGAAAGGTTGGGCTTGAAAATGTCTTCAAGTGGGAAAATAACGACTATTAGTTGTCAAATCGACTTAGAAGCTATAGAGCCAATAAGTAATAGTCTTGATTTTCAGACCATTGTACCGAATGGTCATACGTTTTATGCTGCGCAAAGATTCAATCAGTTTAATTTCGGCCATCACAAGAAGGGGGTTATTGATGTAGACAAATGCTCATGTACCCTTTACAGCTCATTTTATGTAGTTATTACCAAAGAAGAAAAAAGCCAGTCAGTCACTCAATAGTGTTTGACAGTGAAGTCTAGCAAGTAAACGGGTTTTCTTGCATAATTTGAATATTAGGACACTGCTAACGTTCAAATTTCACAGATAGGACATACATTACATATTCATAATTCCTGCAAAGTTCTACATAATTTGAGGTTGGCAGCAAAAGGGACATAGTACCTTTAAAGGTAATTTTTTTTTTTTTTTAAAGAAAATTCCCGGTTGAAATGGCACCATTCCTTTATTTTCCCATCTGTCCTATTGTGTTTACTTATCATGGATATATCTCATTTTATTCACACCTCTGGGATGTTCGTTAAAAATGATATAAAATGCCATATGAATCTTTTATGAATCTGTGGAAATTAATGAAATTGAATAATTGAATATTTATAAACGTCTGTGCCCATTGTGTGTATGAAAAGATCTCAATGGTTACATTGTTTACATTGTATCCGGTTCAGGGAACCATCACATAATAACACAAATATACAGACCGCCTCCAACGTCATCCTTGGCCTTGGCTCGATATCTAACGCTTGCACGCCATCGAACAATTATGACGATAATTGTAAAGAATCATGTGCGATGATAATCCAACTGGGCAGGCAGTTGGTGTCGTCGCCTGGCGAAAATGCATTCCCAAAGTTTATTGATTGAATATTGCTGGTCGGATTGGAGCGAGTATCTAAAGTCAATATGAGATAGAGGGTAGGGTTAACTGCCAAGCTCTGCCTTGGGACAGCGGTGTTGATATACGAGGGATGTGCAGTCATGGAAGGTATAGGGTGTAGTTATTTCGCTGCATCCTCGGTTTTGCTCCCCAATACAATATTTCTTTAATTCAAATTCCAAAATTACACCCCGCGAGATCTTTGCTCATCCACTTCCGGTTCCCTTATGATTCCTAAAGTTGAGAAAAGTTGGGGGAAATATCCTTTGCTTATGCGTGTCCTTTATGGAACAGCCTTCCTGAAGACATCAACATGTGTTTAACCTCTGATTCCTTTAAAATCATGTAAAAACGCTTCTGTTTAATTCGTAATTATTTCTTCATGCGCCTTGAGCACTCTACAGAGTGGATTTGGCGCTATATAAGTTACATTTATTATTATCATTATTATTATTTTACAAAATGTACTCAAAGCCTTTCACTGAAATAAATTAAATTATCTTTTATATCTTTATAATATTCTACGATATAGTGTAAGGGATGGGTTTATGGTTGCGCTATTGTAACGCTTAGAATTTATCAATGGTATGTAGTAGGTTTTACAGTAATCTAATCCTTTCAACCAGAACGGCGCCAAACGTTCGTGAAGGACGTATTGAGTTATGATTAATTACAATCCATTTGTGTATGCCATTGGAATTGCCAAACACTGTAACTGCACAGAATAAAAATAGTATTGTGTTTGTAATCAAACTCTCATGTTTATCAATGGTGCTCGTATTATTTGCATAACATGATATGCTGTAGTGTGCGCTAGGGTGATTGGTGTGTGTGTGTGTACGTGTGTGTATATGTTTTGGTGTGGGTGTGGGTTTAGACATGCGAGTAGGCTATGCGTACAACTACAACCTTCGATTTTCAAAAACAGTCAGCAGTCAGGTTTTCTTTTACATACTGACAAATATCAGATTTCATGCCATTAATATTTGAAATGTGTTAGATAAGTATTTAAGTTTTATTTTACAACGAATTTACTACCTAGAAGGTTCACAAAACACGTCAGGAATAATTTTACGTGATATCGAATATGAAAATGAACCTTGTTTGTTAATCGACACGAATGTTGATTGTTTAGCAATTGACAGCGCGGCTTCTAAATTCACTTTGCCAAATAATATCAAACTCATTATATGAAACGTCACATAACAAGAAATAAGTAGGTGATGCTTCTTCCGTTAAACATTAACTAGAAGTGCGGTAGCGTCAGACAATTGACAGTGATGCATTCATTATTCTGACGTAGAGAGAATCGTGAGGTCCTTGAAATCAGCTGGTCCATATATCCTCTTTTTCCGGTCAAGAATGTCTAGGTCCTACTGAAGAAGATCGCGACAGTTATTATTCACTGCAATATGTATATCAGTCGTTGTAACAACCGGTGATGCGGTCACAGGATATGGAATGAAATTCAGAGTTTGTATCGGGAGGAGGGGCACAAAGTATAATGGACTTTTACAGAATAAAAAGGTAGAAGACAGATTGTGTAGTTTTATTTGTATGTAGTCTTAAAAGTTGTAGATAGAAGCTACACTAGAACATTTTATGAACTTTAGGTATGCCAGTGCCCCGTTGCATAAAACTTACCATTGTAACTTTGCCATCAATGGTAACTACCATGGAAACCTTGACTCTTTATTGGCTGTTGAGCCCTGTTACCATGGTAAGTGTTATGCAACAGGGCCCTGATTAGGTTTTTTAAGGGGCAACCTCATCCCTCGCCTTCAAATATGACACTGTGACACATACATCGTTCGTATTGTTTAATATCCTAAGGCTGCAGACATCATACGTCACTTTAATATCGAAGAGTATGGCTTGAGATAGCAAGGATGTTATAACCCATTAACAACTGAATTCTCTCAATCACATAGGCTTTAATCCAGGAGAATCCGGTTCTAGTAGACAAAGGGTCAAGATCTAGATATTTTAAAACCTGTTTACGATTCTTTTTAAAGAGAAGGTTGAGTTCTGGGAAGAGGTGAAAAATAATTTGTGAGCGTTATCATTCGTATTATGCAAGTGTGGAAGAACATCAGATAAGACTCTTCAAATGCCTTCATATTCTAAATATGTCATGTAACATCGTACAAATCCGGGTAGGATTTTTACGCCATGTGTTCATGTAGTCCCACATGCATTTTCTTTGTACAGTGTTTGTAACTTAACCAAGACTTGACCAAATTTCTTATCATTTTTATGATTCCAGAACCTTGCAATACACACATATTGTTATATGCTAGATGATCAACCTTTTCTGATCGACTCCATACCGTTTCTTTCACAATGCAATCGCATGACCAGAACTCAACTTCATCTTTAAGAAGAGAGGATTTCTAAAGAATGCAATTCAAGTATCGCCGGGGGGTAATGGATGGTTGTGGAGAAGATGATCTGTTTGGACTTAGAAAAAGATTAGATAATAAATCAATGGGATATCACCAGCTTTGTCACCAGTCACTACTCACTGAAGTGTTTGAATTGAATTGATTTTTTTGTTTTTGTAATTGTGTTTTTTCTCTCGACAAAACATGAATTGAAAGTGTACAAAATGATACATGTACAATCAAATGAATTGCAGGGATAACAAAGGTATAAGTACTTTTCTGGGTTATCACTTTAAACAATAGTAAAGCAAGTAGGTACTCAAAGAAAATATACTACAAATTGAAATTGAAATTAAGTTAAAAACTGCTAGACTCTTACTCAACAATTCTTAAACACATACAATTCTAGCCATAGACACAAAAGCGCGCACATACACACGCATACACACATACACACACGCACGCTTTTGACAAAGAAATTTAAAGATATCCAAGTAAATATTTGTGTAAAATTGTTAATTCCTAATACGGAAAAATAGAATATGAAGGCATTCATGTCCATGATATAATATGAGAAAATAATCACCTTCAATTTAAGAATCTTGACGCATCAACATATAGTAAGTTCTGTCAGTTTATGCACTTGTTGCTTACTCTTAGATTTAAAAAATAATAATTCAACCTTTTTTGTGGGGTGTTAATATATTGATTGATTGCAAAATTGCGAACAATAGCCACTTCGGGCATCAACAAATAATTGTTGTCAGCTGGTCATACCAGCAGTTCCAAATACGCCAATTAAATTTGTTCGCTGCAGCTCAAAATATCAAAACACCATTTTACACGTATAGCATAAGAGATTTGTGAAGCAGGTTCTTATATTCATCGAAAAAACAACGCAATTAGAGAATTTCCTTTTTCTCAAAACGTATATGAAATTTCTGTTATTCTTCCTAATCACTAAACCAATTTTCATATCAAGGGAATCGCCATGATAACACCTTTGCTACACGTTGCATCTTTGTTTACGCATAAATGCATTTTAGTTGGCGTGATAATGAATGCCTTGGTGAATAGTATACAAATAATGAATGGTTATGAGTTCAATAGTGCGAATATTTTCATGAGTTGAAAGATTAACATTCTATTCAACGAGGCGTCAGCCGAGTTGAATAGAATTAACGTTAATCTTTCAACGAATTAAAATATTTGCACTATTGAACGAATGAAAAACATTCATTATTTGTTTTATACAACATCGAAGAAGATCTAATAGAACGTTAATCAACAAATTATGCTTTACTCCTTATATTAAAGATAAAGTAAAGTTGGAGTCAAGCCTTCTTGATTACATTGAGATTGCCTTCGCGTCAGATACACGCAGGGATACGCGCGCGCACGACTGAGAGGTACGCAGTCTGCATATAACCAAAAATGCACGGCTCATATAACCAAAAATGCACGACCGTGCAATATACCATCTATTGAATATCATGTGACCAACAATCCTCCAATCAAATGACAAGGATCCACGTAGGTGTTGTATAAAAGTTGCTAATTACTTGTCGATGTTGATTCCCTCGTGTCGAGGATGTGCAATGTATTAAAGTTCAATTGTTTTGAAGAACAGAACTTGGAACTAGTCACTGGAGATTAATCATAGCAGTAATGACGTAATGAAGGACATGCAACACGTGATTGTGAAGCCATAATCTAAATAAGTCCCAAATGAAACTGACGATATGAGGCACCACTCTACTTGGGAAATTCTACATGGACTTTCACTTTTACTCTTTACCGACTCCACCCTACTCCAAATCGACCGATTTTCTGGCCATTCGGGGTTATGTAATGTTTTATTCGCCCTGTACTCGGCCCGGCATCGGTCTTCTCGATGTGTACAAGATATATACGATGTGCCAAGCTAGCTAGGGTTTAGCATATTTGAGTGCCCCCACACTCAAAGTAAATGTATGGCGTGTATAAATGCAAAGGTACCCAAGGCTTTACCGGGGCTTTACATCATTTAGTTTAAGATGTTATAAGCAATCAAAATGATACAAATCCAAACGGTGCCTATAAAGCGCTTTCCACCTAAGTCTCTAAGCGCAATGTGATGCTTGGTACTATAATTTATTTCACAAATTGATATTGTTGATGTTATTATAGTAGTAGTAGAAGTGGACTAGTAGTTGTTGTTGTTCTGTTGTTGTAGAAGTTGTAGGAATAATTAATGCTTTGTGATAAAGAAAGTATTTTCATGATCTTTCTACGGTAATCAGTTTTTCAACTTGTAGGCATATTGGATTTTTTCCCGAAATATCATTGGCTGTTCTCAAATAACACTAACCTTCTAGTTTTCCGTTAGCAAACTAATTAAAAACAGTCATAATAGTCAAAAGGGATTGTTTAACTCGGCTCAGGTAGAAATATCTATTACAGGATCACGTAAGGCCTCCCATCAAGAAATCCATTGATATTCCAGAGAGTAAACCTCTTAAAAATAGGGGCGTTCACACTTACAGAAAAAAAGTAAAATTTAAAAATCGAATTTTGCATCGCGATCCAAAAATCGGTGTTTTTTGCGTGTGTGGACGGAATAATTTCACTAATCTTTGCGATCCAATTCGCAGTAAGTCTTTTGTACTTTCAGACTAATCGCGATAATTTGCCGGGCGCTGTGTGTGTGTGTGAATGGTATTGAGAATCAAAAATCGGTTTAATATAATCCCAGGATTCCAAGCGCGCATACATCGTCGAGATTCACGCATGCGCAGTTTGGACGTTCTTGCCGTCGAGCGAGTATTCTCCCTGTGTGTGAATGGTCGCCAAAACAAAATAAATCTTCGCATCGCGATCCAAATCACACTAATTGTTATGTGTGAACAGGTCTATTATTCATGATGAGAAACAAGTCAAAGTACTCCCATCGAGACGAATCACGAAAGAAAATCTGCTTCTCAAATCGACAGAGTCAGTTCGTTTTTTGTTTAATCAACAGCTGTACACACTGAGTATCGTCTAAGCCATGCAAGGGGGGGGGGGGGGGGGGTTAACAGACAGAGTTGAGTACTGGTCATACCACTCCACTGTGATTTAAAAAAAACTACTTGGAAGCGATTGCAAAAGGTTGAATATGAAGCACATAAACACTGGTGTATAGTTTGAGATATTAGAATTAAACAAAAATGATTAAGGAATTTTCCCAAGCTCACTAAAAGTCAAAAACACTGTACACAGAACTGTGACTATTGGACTACACAGACATGGGGCTTGAAAGTATGGTGCATACACTTCTGCTTTTTATTGTCACACTTCGATTTTTAAAGAGCGATCTTTTTCAGAAGACATTTCTCCCCGCCCCCTCCCCATCCCACAGATCCTCATCTTCTCTCGAAACTAGAAAATACGTACACTTCCCTGGTTTAACCTACTTCTAGCGTGGTGCTGTCACCGCTCTCCATCTCATCCTGCGCATTGTCCTATACCGTGCTTGGGCATAAACGATTGGATTACATACAAGGGGTTGTGCACCACAAACACAGGACAACTCCACGAAGCAGTGTGAAATGGGTCTTTAGCCCCCGCTCATTCAATTCCAATTCATCAAAAAACAGACGTCTGGCAGCTGCGTCCGTGCACTTTTTCGCTTTGCAATCACACTCGAGAACACGAAATCTCTCCGGAGATTCATAAGGTAAACATTTTCACCCAGAACAACGGCATACCGTCATGGGAATAGGTAGAGAATGTGCATTAGAGTCTATTGGATATGAGCGAAGGAATGGGTAGCTTAGTTGTCATGGAAACTCTCATCTTCAGTTTCATTGTATTTGTCCCATACAAATACATGTACGATCTGCCAATCCGTTTAAAATTAATTAACTATACATGACTCTCTGTTTCCACCTTTAAATACACTTTTATGCCGTACATGCAGTGGGGATTCGAAGAAATGTGTTATTCGTTACTTAAATATTGATCAGAAAATACCTGAATCGTAAAGTCGGACACAGTTGAATCCATGATACCTGAATCAAGTATAAAACGAGATTTCTATATATTACGACTGAGTTATCTTTGAAAGCGTTCCAGAGCAGACTTTCAGGTATTCTCTTTTGATAGCTTCATCTATAAATGAGACGATTAATGTAATGATCAAGTTTAACAGTGATGGTAAAAGTGGAAGGTATAAAAAAGAGATTTCCCGTATTAAAACAGCACCATGAAGAGTTCGCCTGTAGTTTTGATGAATTAAAAACCTATCTTTGGCCGATTGTCTTGTTATAATTATAAATAATTCCCCTAATTTGAAGATCAAAATTATTGCCAAGAGTGCAAAACACTTTCATCTTGATCAGTATATATCTGCAACAGGGGAGACCATAGACAGTACATTGCCCCCACAAGGACAAAACTGTTTTAATTATGATACTTTAACAGTTTGAGGACCTTTCAAAATTACTTTTTTTAAATTCTTATATGAAAATATGCCCCTCCCTCTTTTTCGGAAGAGTTTGAGAGTGAGGAAAGAGAGAGAGAGAGAGAGAGAGAGAGAGGAGAGTGGCTGACAGACAGACAGAAATGCTTTCACAATTTCGATGGCGTTGAGCATCACTTTTGCGCACCTTTTAGAAAACGTGGAAACCTTAAAACCAACTTCTTAATCTTATGCAACGTATGTCGTCAAAGGAATCCGTGAGTTATTGCGCCAATAGTAAGCTAATTAGGGAGAGAAAAGATGAAAAGGAAGGGTGGGTCATGGCACGGCCGGTCGATGGAGTACAATAATTTCTCATAAATTAAAACCCAAGGCAGTGGAATAAGGCTTCCCACACATTAAAATTAACGGGCTATCAGACAATTATTGTACAGCTAACCTTTCCTTCTACGCCCACCGTCAGAATGGGTCACTACAAAATGTTAAAATGCAAAATGATGAAGGAAAAAAGCGCTTTCCGTTTTCCAATAGCAACAATAATATATTCCAATGGATATTCTGTTTTTTTACAAGAAGAATTAAAAATAACTGTAAAGATTTTGGACATCAGAAGAAAAGTAGAAATAAGAGGATTACAAACCCTCACGCAATCTACGGTCATCTTCACAATTAAACCTCGTGTCTACTTCAGTGTCAACTCTTTCTAATAGTCATCGCCCTTTTTGCAAAGCTTCTGCTGAAGTTTGGAACAAGTTACATGTATATGTCAAAAACTGTCAGACTGTCAATCAATTCAAAAATTGTCCTAAGACACATTTTTTCAAAATTGTTTTTCATGATTAACTTACTCTGTTCACATTGATGTATATTTCATATGTTTTTTAATTTGTATTAAAAAAAAAATATTGTATTGTGTTAGTATAGCCCTTAGAGACTTCGATGAAAAGTCTGCTATCGACTCAAGCATTCTTGCTTATGATAGTTGGCCTCTGCATTTATCTTGATTAATTTTACTTACCTCCACACATTCAAGCTTTCAATAATGCATTTTTATTTGTGTGTATTTAAGTTGTCACCCTTTATGTAAATCAATTATATTATATACTATTATTGTTATTTGAATGTTTTATATTTGATTTATCAATAAATGCAGACACATCTACTTAAAAAAGCGCTTTATAAGCACCGTTTTATTATTATCACTATTATTATCATAATTAATAACATTATTGTTAGTAATATAGTGCACAATCTCACATTTCCATGAGAGACATGGAGTTATGGTCATGACGAAATACAAAAACTCTTTAGGTAAGTTCCATCCCCGTCTTTTATTCCTTTGACCGCAATCCTTAAAAAACTCGTTTTTTTTTTAAAGCCGTAGTGATGTAAACAAAGAGATTCAACCATTGTGTAGGCGGTCTATAAATTACTAAATTATAGCCTGAGCTTCATATGATAGCCTACTTCCTTTTCCAGGCTTCTTCTCGAGAAATGCAGGGATAATCGGGCTTATGTGCTGGTTAAAAAGAAGAAGGAAAAATCACGTCTCACCAAAGTTCAACGAATATATCACAGACCCTGCACACCAAACAGCAGAGGGTTTCAAAAATCGATCCCAGGCATTTTAAGTAGGCTTGTGAGTCACATATTGAGATGTGCGAACATGACAATGCCATGTCACTTAATCAAAACCAGATTTCTATAGACAATAACACAGGATATTGAAATTGTTCCTAGATGTATTGCCTGAAAGCCTTTGCGATCGTATTCACAAATTCCTTTTTTTAATAAAGTATATAACGCCAGACAGCAAATTATTTTGAATATAGGTACGGATGAAGTAATAATGATTTCTCACCTTAAGAATGACCAGCTGTCCTCTCTTCAAAAGCTATCTCCGGTATTATTTTTGTATGTAAATATCTTGTTAATGATCAATCCAAATAGAAAAATAACTTTTCTCTTTTGTGAATGCGAATGAGCCGGCTCCTCGGGCTCGGAAGTACGAAGGCTTCACGGGATTAACAAACCTCACAGGACCTGGCAAACACCATGCTGTATGTCGATTAACAAGAGTACTGTTAAAGAAGATCGGTCACTGTAGACAACTGTTGCGTGGCAGCCATGCATCACGCGATTAAAGCAAAAGGTCTTCTTAAAAATAAGCCTTCAACGATGGCCGCAAGACGGAGAGATGGGAAGAGATAGATTAAACTCGACCAAGGGCAAGTCAGTACGGCGCTCAGATCGAATCCTGTACGGTAAGTGAAAGTATGCGTTAAGTGCACGATCCTCGGTGCGTACCCTTATGTGTGCGTGAATGAACGTGAGCGTGTGGGTTGAAACGGTTATGATTTGTGTGTGTGTGCGGATGTGTTTGTGCGCACGCCGTGGTGCAGGGGGTCGTGTTGCCAATTATTAAAGGGATTGCTTTGGTCTTTGGTTAATATGACTAATAAATGAGCTTGAGGTCAAGTTGTGCTTAAATCAGTTATTTCTTAAGTATATATTTTTATCGAAAAGTGTTGCAGTGGCACACGAAACGTCTTGATCTTTTAAAACACTTGTTAACCATACATTGAGAGACAAACGAATATTACTAGCGATATTTTTCTCGATAATACATCCGCAATGAGTAATATATTTAGCATTATATATTTTTATGTTGTATTATATTTGCGTATTATGCAAGGTATAAAGCCCTTTGGAAAAGTTTTCATTTCATAGATTATTTGGCAGCTTCCTTTGTTGCCAAGTTGCGATTGCATTTGCAACAAGCGCTGCTGTGTTGTTTAGTGGACTAACAATGATAAGTAATACATTCTCAATTTCAAACCTAGATCCATATAGTTCCTAGATCTTATTCAAAATCACTCCATGAACTAACAGTAACAATTATAAGGGATTCATTATTAATTTTAACTCTAGCTCAACCGCAGTTCCTAGACGTCATCAAAAACCTAAATATAATATAAAATACAATCAGGGAGCAGCTTATATCTTTGAAGAAATAAAGACAATAGCAAATATTGGATAAGGATTCCGGACGAGAGGCAGGAGGCTGGGGCGTGGATAGATTCTTTTGGAAACAACGTATCCCGTCAATCAATTATACAACAGCTTATTTTTTAGTTAAAGAAAAGCTTCATTTAGACAGCTTTCTACTGGGACCTCATTAGGAAAGTATTGTGGCGTAACCGGGCTCTGCCGGGGTAGTGTTCTGCCTTGCAGTCTCTCAAAACCCGGTCCACGCTCTCGACAATCAAATATATCTCTCAGTGGGCTCTCACAACAGTATATCGTGTAAGAATTAACGTGGACTAGCTCCATTTTACTCACTCCCGCAATCACTGAATGTCTGACAGGAGCTCAAGAAACAACACTTGCACAGTATATCTGCAGTTCAAGTAACTTTACTCGTTCCTGGTAACGGATCGACCTGTCGCAACGACAGGTCAACACCAAACTGACTGACATCTCACGATGTCCACATATATATTTCACTATTAACTATAACGCACTCTGCGTCTTACTAAATTACTGGACTAGTTATGCTACAGTATCAAGAATATTCTGTTTGTCTCGAGCTCGCTGTTATCTTCTATTGTTCATGGGTTAAATGAAGGGCAATCTCGTCTATGTAACATGTTCATTTGTATGGCAGCAGCACGATCAGAGAAACAGAAGAGAGAAAGTTTGAATTAAAATCGGACCAATATTAAAGGTACTATGTCCCTTTTGCAGCCAACCTCAAATTCTGTAGAACTTTGCAGGAATTATGAATATGTCATGTATGTCCTATCTGTGAAATTTAAACATTAGCAGTGTCCTCATATTCAAATTATGCAAGGAAACCCGTTTACTTGCTAGACTTAACTGTCAGACACTATTGAGTGACTGACTGGCTTTTTTCATCTTTGGTAATAACATACATGAAACGAGTTGTAAAGGGTACATGAGCATTTGTCTACATCATAACCCACTTCTTTTGATGGACAAGATTAAACTGAATGAATCTTTGCGCAGCATAAAACGTATGACCATTTGGTACAATTGTCTGAAAATCAAGACTATTACTTTTGGGCTCTATAGCCCTAAAGTCGATTTGACAACTAATAGTCGTTATTTTCCCACTTGAAGACATTTTCAAGCCCCACCTTTTTTAGGGAAGTTCTAAATTAGTATTATCTTTCAAATGCAGTTGGAATTTAACTTTTTCATTTTTTTGGCCTGCAAATGGGACATAGTACCTTTAAGAAACTTAATATGAATGTTGGAAATATATGATCAAAAGTTCATATGATTCTCGAATTAGCAATTTGGTCAGTAGATTGCAATGTAGTCGCGGATATATCTCTCGATTGTCGTATCAACAAATATCATTAATTTCATTTTGTCCCCTAAGTGCCTTCTCCCCTGGAGCCCCACTCAAAATATATTATGGATAGTAATCATAGGTCCTCAAAACAAAAATAGACACTCTTGAGTCATACATTTGTGAAAATGGATATTTCAATAATCTTGTGTGTTAGAACAAATGGGAAAGTTATCAGCAACTACATCTCACAGAGACATTACCGATTCTGACATTTGTTTTCTTTTTTAATCATAACTTTCTCATTTTTCATCGATTTTTCATCAATAAGGATGACTCTTTTTTTTCTTTAAGACAGTGTTGCTTTTTTATTTGTTTATTTTTGGAGGGTCTACGTCATTTTCACCTTCTGTAAGTTCGAAGAGAATTGGGCAAATCTTTTTTTTTTTAATTTTTCCATTTTATATTAATATATCCCCCTATGACAGTGTTAGATCCTGTTCGGCTTAAACACAAACACATTCTATCATCTTTTGCGTAATTGCTACCACTTTTTTCTTCTTCTGTTCATTCATTAGAGCTCTCCAAAATTCTGTTCTGCCATTCCTTAGTCATGGTAGTACTCTTTCCATTCGAAGCAGTATCCAGAGAGTGCATTTGTGTGTTATTAACAGATTAAAAACTCCTGCACTAAAACCCGATAGAATTCGAATTCTTCATCTTTCCGGGGGTTAAAGAGAAGATTGCGTTTTGGTAAGGGGGAAATGATTTTTGAGTTTGACTCACTCTTTGTACATCATTTTGGAAGAATACCATGGCAGCAATGTCTCATGAAAATGAATGGCTCATAAAATAGCCTGTTGATCCGAAATATGAAAAAGAAATATCTAAACAGGATCGAGTCCCATATATTCGAAATAAGAAGAGAAAAAAGCTTAACACTAGTCCCATATACCTGTTTCTGTGTGCAGCGCATGTGCATGTGATCGTCAGCAACATTGAGTCAATTGCTTTTCAATTCAAACACTCCTGAACTTGACAGTACAAATAGATTTAATTCTAAAAATTAATCGACCTTCCTGATGGCTTCTACGCAGTTTCTGTGTAGAAGCCATCTCTATCTTCCTTCCATTTCGACCTCCGTTTCTGTTTCTTACAACCTTTACAATTCCACGATCAATACTCAAATTTATCTTTAAAAATTAGAGCTTATTATCAAGAAGCCTTCCCTATCTGCCCATCAAGATCTTTAGCATAATACGATAAGGCACTCAGAGGGTGGGTCTAATTCGATTTGAAGAAATCAAAGAGAAAGTGATATGGTCTTCTGAGATGAAGATATTATGAGGACAAGGTCTTCTCAGGGAGGGGCGTCGCTAGACCATTCTGAATGGGGGAGGGGTGGAGCCGGGGAGGAGAGGAGGTGGAGGGGAGGAGGGAGGCTGGAAGGGAGGGAATGATGTACCAGATTAGCTGACAGGATAGTTCCCGAGCTAAAAAAAGGGGCTACCCGGATTCTCCATTGTCATGGTCGCAGCTACCATGGAATGGTCGTAGGCACTATTCGAAATATTTGAAATTTACCGGGAGCACCGGTAAATGTTTGATTATTCAATTTCTCAAATGCAGAAGCGTTTTAGGGGCTAAATTTTCTAGTGCTTATAATACATCAACCGGGGCATCCAAATATATCACAATTTAAAAGAATTACTATCCATCCAATTTCCACATTTTCCAAAACTATGCATTACCTTTAACATTGTCGTCGTTTATTTCTTTCTCATTTCAGAATGTGATAGCAAGGTGTTGCCATATAGCCCACTTCTTCATGCATAATTTTCATAAGGTTATCACCTGCCAGGGGCATTTCATCATCGTGTGGGGGGGGGGGGGGTGCATTAGGAAGTTATCAGTTAGAAATTGAAGCGTTTCCCAGACGCGGCATCACGTTCTGCACGTATATTCAATTTTAGTCGTAAATTCACTCGTAAATGATGGCAATGGTGCTTCATGCACAGCTCTAGGCATGTATACGGTTCGATGGCAAACGTTCAAATCACTGTTCTCGATGGCGAGCCTACACTGTACAGGATTCCATCTTTACAAATAAAACAAACCGAGAACATCGTTTAAAATATTAGACTCATCTTCAATTTCGTGATTGGTCCTTTGACTTTTTGTTACATAATAACGAATGGACTTAAAATCAATTGTGTTGGTTTTGGCTGTGAATGTTGTACAGTACATAAAATGATGCCCTTTCTATTTCTCCACAACCTCTCTCCCTCTCTCTCTCTCTCTCTCTCTCTCTCTCTTCCTGTCTCCCCTCTGTCTGTCTGTCTCGTTTCCTGTCTCCTCCTCTGTCTCTCTCTCTCTCTCTCTCGCTTTGTCCCCTCTTTCACCCTCTCTTTCCTACCTTCCTTTCACTCTTTCTCGTTTCTGTCTTTTCCTATTTTTTCTCCTATTCTTTCTGTGTCAGCATCCATGATTATTCCATTTCCCTTCTTTTTTCTGAACGCATTCCCTGCAATTAGTGGCGGATTGTTTTAAGCGCCACTGGCCGTTTACATTCGTGCCAACCGCGTCGCCGCCCTGTTGACACAACAGGTTAAAGCGGCTTCCTAACCCAGCAAAGGGCATTTGGGAAAGGCGCCTCAGTAATTGGATGTAGAGAAGAGGATATATGTCATGGCATTGTCCAATATCAGGGAAGAATATTCGTGCGGTATGTTTTACTGAGAAATCTAACTTTGATAACTAACTACTCATACTAGAAAAAAGCAGAACATTTTTAAAAGCATATAGTCTGTTGAAAGCTTGAATGAAATCGGGACAAAAAAAAGAGAGATCTAACCTTGATAGCAAACTACTCTAGAAGAAAGCAGAAAAAATTGAAAAGCATATAGTCTTTTGAAAGCTTGAAAGAAATCGGGACAAAAAAATAAGAAAGTTACAAATCTTTGAAAACTACAATCACTACAGGTATGGGCTCTCCAAATTGTCTGTATCGGTATTGTCCTTGTGATGTAGTGGCGGACAATTTTTCCATTTGTTCCAATACACAAAATGACTAAACTCTCTGCGCTTTACAGATATTACTACCCTCGTCATCGGATTAATTCACACACAATGAGCACCATCTCCACTCCCTGGGGAGTATTCCTACCATATGGTTGCCGTGAGGGCATATGGCATTTGCTTACACAGTCAAAGGCATTCGTCATTCTACCAGGTCCTCATTTCTCTCTTACGTATAGAATGGCAAATGTAGATTAATGCCTTCCTAAAGAACATTCATTTAAGTCAAGTGCATAAACCACGACTTCGACACCTTGACTAGACTAGTCACCCGATCGTGCCTTTAAACAAGAAGTACAATGCAATAACTGTTAATAACATTTATTGCATTGCAATATGAATATAAAAAGTGTCGGTATCGTATTTATTCATACGCGCCAGTGCCCATATGAATATAATTTGATTGGTTGTCATAAAAATTTTCTTACGTGCAATTTCTACTTCGATGAACAGCTATGCTTTTCTTTTTTCTTTCTTTGGAACATGCTATAAAGTAAGAATTTTTTGTTTAAATACAGTACATACTAAAATTCAATTTCGATGCTTATTCCTTTTCTTTCTTTGGAACATGTTATAAAATAGAGGGAAATTGTTTCAGTACATTTTAAAATTCGATTTCACTTATTTTCTTTTTTCAATTGTTTTGTCCAACAGGTTCAAGCCCGTTGTGTCCGCCGTGTTTCCTTTGTGCAAATCGTTCTTTTTAAATGTATTTTTAAAAAATCTTTCCATATCTACCCTAAACTTGATTTTATGCGTTTCTATTAAAAAGTAACATTGTCTCTCTATACACTGGGTAGGTCTATTAATAATCATTTATCATCATCATCATAAAAGGGTAATTCAACAACTCCTTTTTAGAACGAGTAAGAAAACATCCCTTTAGGAATTACACTAATGCGCATCCTCTTCATGCGTATCGCTAGACACAGATAATACAGTTTTAAATCTCTCTTTTGACACAGTAATTGAAAATCAGTCAGGCTTTCGAATGGCATGTTAGCATAAATATTTGAATAATTCGACAACTTCCTTCCCCTTTGGGTTAGTTTTTTTAAGATGAATTCTCAAATACAATGACGTCTTTCGAGACAAACAAGAAACAAAATCATGGTCGTGTACACAATACTCCAATGGCGTGAACATGAATGACAGCACTGTGTCGCGTGACTGGAAGACACGTGTTGACGCTGGATGACCTTAAAAGTCAGAATCGAAAGTTTGCTGTTTAGCATAAGATCTAGCTAAAAAAGTTGTAGATTGTAGAGGTATCGTGGTCTGGCAGATACGTCACCGGACTGTGAATCACAAGGTTCGCGGTTCAAGTCCCACCGCAACACTAATGTCATTTGGCAACTGGCAAGACATTAATGTACATAGGCTCCACCCATGCAGGTGAAGTAAACTGGTACCCGGTAGGAAGATATTCCTTGAATGCTTTATCATGGCAGCTAAGCTACAACCGGGGCAATAATGTGATTCTATGTTTTAAGCGCAGTAGAGTATATTCATATAGTAGCCATATAATTAACCTCTTATTAGTATTAATAGAAGATGAATAAGTAACTAATAAGGTGTTATGTATTCGTTGCTAAGCCCAGTATACTCTTTGAAAGTGCAAGTAAGATGAACTTTTATATCATAACGGGAAGATTACCAGAAAGTACTTTTCAGATGTCTCAGGTTCCAGTAAGTCATGTGAGGTTGATTATCGAAGTGCAAGGCTGTTTTGACAATAAATAACTTTTTTGCTGAGCTGGGCTTGAAGATTTATATTCTCTTTATAAATAGACTCTCTTTTTCTGATTTGATTAGGAAACACAAAGTTTCCTTCACTTTCCTTTTTTTATGGTTGCATACTTGTATCCAGTGGTGTATCCAGCACTGGGCGGATCGATTGGAGAGGAAGAGAGGGGGGGGGGGGGGGGTCGTCATTCTTCGCTTGAAGGCCCAGTAGATATTAATAAAAGTAGTGGATGTTTGTATACCACAGTCGGCTACATAATTATGTCATGCTCGTCATTACAGTGCCCCTCCGAGAGAGGGGGGGGGGGGGTATCTCAGATATGCCCCCACTCCCCTTCCACGTTCCCGGAGGACCCCCCCCCCTCCTTCTCCTCCCTCCTTCTTATATAGTCGACTCCGGATACGATAGTGCTTAAAACGCAAGTATAAATCTGGAATTCATGTTTAAATCCATGAAACAAATTGAACATGGATTTTACTTACACTTACTCATGTGAGACAAGAGGATATCACAAACAGGAAGATCAGGTAAAAATTACAGAAAATCACATCATGTGCTTTACTAAACCCATCAACGCATTTGAATGTTATAAATTTGATTTAAAAAGACAAATAGGAAGAATCGCGCGTGATTAAATCAATGGCGTCTGACAGATTGATGGGTTATCTTTACTTTGTCGGGTCTGTTGAACCGGTATCGTGTATAATTTAAAGAGAAAGTTGAGTTCTGGGAAGAGGTGAAAAATAATTTGTGATCGTTATCATTGTTTTTATGCAAGTGTGGAAAAACATCAGATTAAAAGTGTTCCCTGAAAAGCAAGGCTCTTCAAATGCCTTAATGTTTTAAATACGGCATGTAACAGCATTAAAAAGGGAAGGATCTTTATGCCACATGTTTGTGTAGTCCCGTACACATCTTTCTGTGTACAGTGCTTTTAACTTTACCAAGAGTGGGCCAAATTGCTTATCATTTTGATGATCCCAGAACCTTGCAGTACACACCAATACTGATATGATAGATGATCAACCTTTTCTGATCAATTCCATACTCTTTCGTTCACAATGCAATCGCATGACCAGAACTCAACTTTATCTTTAAAGACCATAATGAAAAAGGAGCTGAGGAAGGCTGTTGGTATTCATTCTACATACGATGGCTCAGTAGTATAGCAGAAGTCTCGTAACCTGGAGGTCCCGGGTTCGAAACCAAGTCGATGCGCTAATACCCATTGGTAAGGCATTACTCTTCATTACTAAGTCGTTTCGGACTTTAAGCTGTCGGCCTTTTGGTTTCTTACTTACGAGCATAAATGTGGTATTTTAGGGGGGGGGGGTTTTGTTGTTGATTTTGTGTTGATTTTCTTTACTTTGGGGTTAAACAAACCATGAAACAAATTCACATACTGAAAGCCGTACAATATTGTTTTGTGAAAGCCGTGGAAATGTGTGGATATATTTAAATGTAATATTCAATTATTTTGTATTACGAAAAACATACGTTATTTAAAGCAGAAATATATTTCAAACAAATAAACAATTTGGCTCTTAATTGAAGAAAAAGACACCTTTCGTTCAGACTCTTTTATCGAGAACTAGAAAGCTAAAGAAATTTGTAAAATACTTTATTGCAAGGGTGCGGGAAGGCGGGAAAGCCAATTACTTTGTCCAATTTTGCTTAAGTGTTTCTATCAAAAGGCAAATAAATAAAGGAGAACATGAAAATAAAAGGGTTTCGAATGGTTCAAATTTGGCATCCAACCGTCCACACACTAAAGACTTTTATTACCGAGAGCAAATTGTAATAATGGGGGCGCCCCTACCCCCCCCCCCCCCCACCCCCCCCACTCCCTCTACGCCAATCACAATCGCCGCCCTCGTGAAAAGGCGCCGGTGCATCTAGCCGACTGACATCATTATCATCAGGCAGGTTCAGGCTAGGAGAGTTGTGATAATTCCTTGGTTGAGGCAAGTAAAGTGCTAAACCCCACCAAGCAATAGCCTAAATTGTTCAACGGGGCACGAACTTTAAGGTTTTTTATACGCACACTTGATGAAGCCCGAAACCGGGACTGTACATGGCGAATGTAAAACAGTTTACTCCAAAAAAATAGGCATAATGTGTTCCATTTTATCAAAGTTGGATAAAAGTGATAATAGTGAAAATCAAATGCTGTCTTTGTCTCAACTTCTTGATGTCTCGACGCCGTCTCACGAACAGCATCATTGTTCTTCATTTTTTTCTTCGAATCCCATTGAAACAAGAACAAGTTAATGAGAATAAATATGAATTTACTCAAATCAGTAGTCTCTTTCTTTCCTGTCTCCCCCCCCCCCCCCCCTCTCTCTCTCTCTCTCTCTCTCTCTCTCTCTCTCTCATCTTTCTGTCTCTTCTTTTTCCCCAGGGCCCTCTCAATCTCCCTCTCTTTCTCGTGTGGATAAAGATCGAGTTTTGGTATCATGGTTTGAGTAAAAACGTAGATGGAGCTGTTAAATTACACGCAATATTTCGGTTAAGCTGCGGCTGCGCTTCTCCATACTTAAAAATAGTGTTTTCTAACTCTAGAGGGCAATATCCCATTTTGGTTTCAAATCAACATTGATCACAGACGTGTCAAATGGAAGGAGAGACAGTCTTTAGTTTCCGAAAGTCAAATGTAATGGCAGTTGTTGATGTTTTTTGTTATTTGTAGTATTATCACAGCCTCGAAAAAAATCTCTCTCTCTCTCTTTCTTTCTTTCATAAAAGGGAAAGCATCGACCGTGGTCCAAAAGTCAACGTGGTCAATCCGAAATAATTATCTACGTGCATTGTTACATAATACATGATAGTCATGCATAGATATGTTATTGATAATTCCAGGTGGTCTAGCCATGTCGAGATAATGAAATGATATTTAATGATTTCTTTTTTCGTATTATCATGAGAATACTACATTATGAACGGAGTCTAATATATCTTCATCACGTTGCAGACGAGATCTGAGTTCGGGAAGGAGTGGAGTGGAGCTGTGAATTCGTCACAATACTCCGACCTCTGACGGTCAATATTGGATACACTTAGTGAGATACACTTTTCGTGTACAGCAATTGCATCACTATTAGACTTCAAACAAACAATCACCATTCACAGAATCAATCCACATAACTCTTTTCTATCTTCTTTTTTCCTCCCTTTTTATTCTCTTTTTACTTTATATACGTTACTCTTTTATCTACAAATCTCTCTATTTTTATACACCTATTATACACCTCTATGTTTATTTCTCTTTTTCTTCATCTCTCTCTCTCTCTCTCTCTCTCTCCCTCTCTTCCCTTATCCCTCTCTCCCTCTCCCTCTTTCTCCCTTTTTCCCTATTGAAATACGATTCTACATATCAACTTTCGCTACCTAAGTTGCTCGCACAAATAAAATTTCTTCTGTCCTCATCTTCATCTATTTTTCTGTTTTTTTAGTACACTTGGCTTCTAAAGATATTATCATGATTATGTTTTTATGCATGCAGTTTCTTAGTATCTGTAAAGATCGTTTGATCGCTCTAACAGGGCGTGGGAGGTTTCACTGCCTTGTATTTAATATGATTTCATTGTATCTTACATAACGATCGGGAAAAGGACTTTTTGTAAAGTTCAGCTTCTGTCGATAATCGGAGCTAAATGTGATGTCAGTTGTTGATGATTGTTTTTTATTTAATGTTTTATCACAGCCTCTCTCTCTCTCTCTCTCTCTCTCTCTCTCTCCCTCCCCTCTCTCCTTCGACCCATTTAGAAATGAAGTAAGGGGTAGCACCGAAATAATTATCACCGTGCATTGTTTACATAACAAATTGAAAGTCATGCATAGATATATAATTGATAATTCCAGGTGGTCTAGCCATGTCGAGATAATGGCATGAAACTTAATGTTGTCTTTTTTCGTATTATCATCAGAATACTCAATTATTACCAGAGTTTAATGTATCTTCATCTCACTACAGACGAGATCATGATTCGGGGAGAGGTGGAGTGGAGCTGTGTAATCGTCATAATACCGATCTGCCGCTAGGTGAGTGATTTGTGTACTGTTATAGCGAACATAAGTGAATTTCATTCGCTACGCTTAGATAAATTTATTTCTTTATAGAGCAATTGCATCAATATCAGACTTAAAAAGCACAAAATATCCATTCACATAATAAATCCACACGGCACGTATTTCTCTTTGTATGTTCCTTCCCCTTTTATTCCCTTTAACTTCCAATCTCTCTTTTGTATACACCCAGTGGCGTACGCAGGATTTTTTCAAGGGGGGGGGGTTTAAAATCGGGTCCAACATTTTCCATCGCAACGACTCAGCCAGCCGAAAAGTCGCTCAGTGGAGGGGGGGGGGGGAGGGGGGGGGGGGGGGGGTAAGCGGTAAGCGGGGGGTTTACACACATAAAAATACCAAAGGGGGGGTTTAACCCCCCAAACCCTCCCCCCTGGCGTACGCGCCTGTATACACCACTCCCTTTTCCTCTCTTTCCTTTCTCATTCTCTATGTCTCTATAACTTATTCTATCTGTCTACTCTTTTTCTTCATCTCTAACTCTCTCTCTCTCTCTCTCTTTTTTTTTTCTTTCTTTCTCTTTCTCTTTCTCCCTTTCTTCTTATCCCAGTACGATTCTGCATGTAAGCATTCGCAATCTACGTTGACAGCTCTACTAAAATTTTGTCAAATTGTCGTCACTTTCATCTATTTTTTCTGTTTTCTGAGTACATTTGGCTTCTAAAGATATTATTTGCATGTATTCAGTTTCTTAGTATCTTTAAATATCGTTCGGATCCCTTCCATCTCACGAAACGATCGGGAAAAGGACTTCTGCAAAGTTCGGCTTCTGTCGATAATCGGATAATAGTTTTATCTTTTCTAATCGTAATAGTTGCTTAGCAACTAGCAAACACGCTCATTTTTTCAAAATTTATGATCAATATCGTCTACCTCCTCCTTACAGAGATCAAGAACGATGGAGAAATGTAAAAACACTTTGATTTGCTTACGGCATTTTAGCGTTTTACATTAATTTGTTCGATCTGAAAAAAAATTGAAATCCATTCACTGTAATATCGATCGTTATCGGATGTCAACGGAATATTATCTCCGCGCAAAATATTTTTCCATTAATTTCAATATGCTTGATGTATCCGGCCATAGATGCCAGCAGTCTAAAAATAAACGTGCAAACGTGCAAATTATTCACTCATGCAATCTGCCACTTGATGTAACTAACGCCGGGTGAAAATTGTGATTTAAGGCCAATTTGCTTTTAAACATAACCTCAGGGACGCTATAGAGACATCAATAATAAATCACTAATAATGAATTAAGCGTATAAAATCTGAATTCTGACCTTATAAGCTACTTAACTGCACTACACGAAGCATGATTTTTAACACACTTAGCCTAATAGTTTAACGAGCTAGGCTTATTATAAAATATCAATGAGGTTAAACAAGGTAACAATGGCCTATTAGTAGGCCTCTGGGGGATATATCACTGATGTATCATTAGGCCCGTTCTCACATAACAATTAGTGCGATTTTGTATCATTGACGCATGAGCCGTGACTTGTGCTCAATATAATGAATGCTGGGTGTATCATGTACGAAATAAAATATCGATTATATCTTTTGTTCATAAAATTTGTAAAAAAAAAGAAACGAAATTTCCCATTTAAACATTTTTTATATTGTTTTCAGGGATTCATTTCCGTGCCTAGTCTAAGAACACTGATCCTTTTTTATTTTTTTTAATTCGTCTCTTTTGTGGAGCTCTATGACCAAGTTTAATTCAGATTCAGATTTAGATTTGCTATGGAAACAGAAAGCAAATTTGTTTGATATTTGTGAGAATAACCCTACAACTTATCAGTAAAAGTATGAAAGAAGTGTCTCCACAAGCTATAAAGTTGAGTTCTGGTTATGTGATTGCATTGTGAAAGAAACGTTGTGGAATCTATCAGAATAGGTTGACCATCTGGCATATTAGTATTGGTTTGTACTGCAAGGTTCTGGAATCATCAAAATGATAAGAAATTTGGCCCAGTCTTGGTAAAGTTACAGGCACGTACCCAGAAAGATGTATATGGGACTACACGAACATGTGGCGTAAAAATCCGTCCTGATTTTTATGATGTTACATGCCATATTTAGAATATTAAGGCATTTGAAGAGCCATGCTTTTCATGGAACATTTTTTATCTGATGTACTTCCACACTTGCATAAGACAATGATAACGCTCACAAAATATTTGTTCACCTCTACACAGATCTCAACTTTCTCTTTAATTATATTTGTATGTAAGCTAAAAATCATCAGCTATTATAATCTGCCCGTTTGCCACAAAGTTCATGGTTGATGTGGCCGCTAGGGTCGTTACCATGGTAATTTCGTAAATACTTGACGTTTAGAAATTTGTAATTAAAGAGCATATTAACAAATAATGAGCATCTAAATGTATGTATTTTGAGTTCCCAAATCGATTGCATTGAAATCCAAGTCTTTTGAAGTGATGGTTATGTACACAAAATGGCCGTTGCTATGGAGACAGTACGATTTTTAAAAAGAAAGTATATTTGTGAAGAATATACATATAATACACATCAGTGAGGGCATTAGTAAGAATTACCCACACGAGGTACCTTTGGAACAGTCTAACGTTTGAACTGTTTTTAAGGTACCAAGTGTGGGTAATTTTACTAATGCCCGAACAAAATGATGTGTATTATTTGTTTTATAATATTATGTTTCATTTGTTTTATAAAAGGGTGTTTTCTAATATGATTTTGATAATGACCGCTCATTACCATTGGATAATGACCGGTCATTACCCAAATTACGCGCGATTACGCGTTAGGCAAAATAAATGCCTGGTCACGTGTACGCTTTCAACCAATCATTTGATTAGGATCCACTTCATCATCTTATAAAAGTAACTAATCAATATAAAGATGTTTACTATTTGTTTCCATGACACTGAAGTACAAACACACATTTTTTTCTTCTAAATTTCCATTATGTTATGATGTGTTACCTCGGTAACAGCCTAAATAGCCACATCCTCTACCAACTTCATTTGTAACTGCGCATGCGTGTTTCAGAGGGTCCTGGCTAACATGCGTGTAGCGGAGGGTCCTAGCAGCTAACATGCGTAAAGATAATACGAGGAGTGCCGCCCAGGAGATGAGAGTTACATGTTAATTATCTTCGTTCGTGCCGAAGAACAGTGATTTGTTTTTTGGATAAGCCAAGCAGACCTACCCAACTCTTCAGCATCATTGGGTTGTCATGGTAACTTTACTATTAGGCGCGACCGACTGTAAACGAAAACAAAATCTTCTAAATATGGATAAGAATTAACCAGGCAATCAGAAATTATTGTATCCAGGCACTTAGGCTATGTGATGTTTCATATTGCTAAGATACAGATGTTGTTTTTTTTTATTTTTTTTATCGTACTGTTTCCATAACAAAAACCTTTCTGTTTACCTTATCGCGACCCAAATGTCTCTGATTTGTATTCTAATCAAATATGAAGCTAAGAATACATATACTTGGATGTCTTTTGTTTGTTTCATTATTGTTATATTACAAATATGTGATATTTTATAAAATTCCATTCTTTTCTTAATGAAATACCAAGGCGACGGCTCTAGAGTGGAGGCCGCATCCACCAATTTCTCCGAAATCAATAAGTGGGTTCCGGTTGCTATAGGATTCATAACTATTGAGAAAAAAATATGTAAGAAATGTCCCTAAGGGAGGGGGTGAACGATCGAGGGGAGGGGTCTACACTGGACGGACCGTGGTCTATTGTGTCTAAATTAAGCACATAACAGTGGGATTTGCACACAGAGAAATTAGTGAGATTCAAAAATTAAATTTTCGAATAGCGTTCAAAATCTCACCTTTTTTTTCTTCTGTGTGTGAACCTAAAATCTCACTCAAAAGTGAGATAGCCATCGTGATCAGAATCTCACTAAAAGTGCGATTTTTAAAATAAATAATCGCAATTATTTGACCGAGTGTTTTGTTCTTGGTGTTTGAATTACTATTGTTTCTTTCCCTTACGTCGGGTTGATCATCTTTCGAAAAAAAAAAAAAACATAGATGCTTCTTTTAACAAATTTATTCATCTCAAAATGTTGTAAAAAAAAATAACAGGAAAAGATCGTAATACTTTTCTTTTTTATTTGATTTTTGATTTTATTTTATTTCTGCATTTTTCCAATTATAATAACAAAATAACAAAGAACATATAAACGAAAAGTATAATACAAAAATAAACATACAATGATAACTTCATGTCAATTTTTTTTTTTTTTTAAACATATGTACATATAATAACGAAACTTAATATTTCTATAACAAATTATTATAAATTTAAAGTATCATCCAAACTATCAGTTGAAAAAGTGCAGGAGACCGCAATCATAAGCGAAGCTTGACTAGGATGTCGACAATGTCCAAGTATAGTTATAATAATATGGATATTTATATAGCGCCGGTATCCGCCAGGCTCTGATACCTTTAACCAAATAGATACTCTTTGCTTTAACGGCTCAGGTTGCCTCGAAAAGAAAAGAAAATTCGAGGCATGTTAATAACGAACTCTTCGGCTCCGACAGGATTTAAACCGCCCTAGATTTTCCTTAAAGGTAAGATCAGTTTTGGAAACGCCCCCCTCTCAAAAAATGAAATGAAAGCTCTTATTACCAATCATGTGAAAGAATATGTTTTGACTAATACGTGATGATACACATTTCGCCGAGAAACCGCCTACTAATTGATATATTTGGTAAATTATTATATCTATTTGGACCTGATAGATATCGCACACGTGACGCGTAGTCCCATATACATCTTTCTGCCACAGTGCTTGTAACTTTACCAAGACTGGGCCAAATTTCTTATCATTTTGATGATTCCAGAACCTTGCAGTACACACCAATACTTATATGCTAGATGATCAAACTTTTCTGATCGATTCCACAGCGTTTCTTTCACAATGCAATCGCATGACCATAACTGGTCTTTATCTTTAATTTTGGCGTAGTAATAACTATGAAATAACCCTCTTAGCTAAATCTGTAGGGATTGTTCACGATTTAGCGAGCTCCGAGCTAGGGATCGATAGACATGTGATGGGTACACTGGTAATTCCTTAAACGGATAATTTCCAGGGGCTATGCCATATTTTTGGTATTTGTATCACAAATTATACTGTTTCTTTTTTTTTCCTTTTCGTACTGTTTATTTGTTTTGCTAGATATTTTTGTTTCTTTTTATTTCACTCATGCATAGCATGGATGTGTCATCTGCAAACTGCGTGATATAAATTGAATAACATTTAAAAATAAAACAGAATTCAATTAAGCGCACCAGCAGCGTAAGAAGTGAAAGCATTTTAACAATAGTCGATTCATTTTAGTACCCCAAAATAAAAGTCTCCTTAAGAAATTATAAATCTATATTTGTTCATGAATTTCTCTCTCCCTCTTCATAGAAATACGCCACTATTTAGCAGCGTGAGGTTTCCTTGATGGCGAAGCATGTTCGTGTCATAGCAAGTCAAATGAATTGTAACCAGGGGCGTACGCAGGGGGGGGGGGGTCGAACCCCCCTCAATTTTTTGTTATGTGTGTGTTTCGCAGGAACCCCCCCCCTCAAATTGTTTTTTGATTTAAAAAATAAAATAAAAAATGTGCTCTTAGCCCCCCCCCCCCCTCCCCCCGCCCCCGCTTATTCAGCGGTTGGCTGAGTCGTTGCGAATTTTTCGGCGCGATTTTCAAATTTTAACCCCCCCCCCCCCTCTCCTAGTTACCTGCGTACGCTCCTGATTGTGACCGTGTTAACAGTTCAAACTTCCAAACTAAATAATTTTATTTATTTAAACACCCATCTACTTTCTGAAATCAGCAATAATACCTCGAGAAACAAGGATATTAAATACCCAATCACTGGGTTGATATACATTTGAATGCTTACGGAAGCACTTTTCAAACACAACTTCGCTCAATCTATCTTAATTATTTTTTCAAATGATTGTTTGTTGTTATGATACATAGTCATGGACACCCCTGCATTTTGAGTGATTTGTTACGACGGCGACTGAAAAATCAACATTGTGTATTTATGCAATTTTCAGCTGTTTTGGCTGGCTGATCAATTCTTGATTTTAATTATTCAATGCTTATAATGTTCATTGATGTCTTGTTTCTATGTCATTATTTTGGTTGTAATAAAGAAGAAAGAAAAAAAAAAGAATATATCAAGAACCCTCTTACCCCTCCGTCTCTCTGCCCCCCTCTCTCGCAATATCTCTCTTATTCTATCTTTCTGTCTGTCTCTCTCTCTCTCTCTCTCTCTCTCTCTTCTCCCCTCTTCTTCTCTCACCCCTCCCTCTTTCTCTCTCTCTCTCTGTCTCTCTCTGTGTCTCTGTCGCTCTACCTATCTCTCTTCCTCCCTCTCACATGTCTCTCACACCCCTCTCTCTTATTCTCGCGGCTATATATATATATACCATTTTCTTACATACTGTACCACCTCATCACTCACACACAGACACCCACCCACGCACGCACGCACTCATCCTCCCTCCCATCTCTCTCTCTCTCTCTCTCTCCCTCTCTCCCTCCCCCTCTCTCTCTCTCTATCTCTCTTCTCCTCTCTCTCTCTCTCCCTCTCTCCCTCCCTCTCTCTCTCTCTCTCCCTCTCTCTCTCTCTCTCTCTCTCTCTCTCCCTCCCACTCTCTCTCTCTCTCTCTCTCTCCTCCTCATTAGCGAACAACGTGCTCGAGTACGTGACAATAATCCTTTAAATCCAACACGTCCACCCTTTTCCCTCGACAGCCTCATCGAGACAATCAACGCCCCCTTAAAGGATTTTTAAATGGAATGGACGGTTAATCACCCCAAGGATCGGTCACGCCCCTCATTAATACAATTTAAGTGTCATTACGGCGCCAATCATTGAAAAATCTATAGCTTTGTACTAATTTCTTTTGTCAACGTGATCAATGGAGAAAGTCGATGGAGAGCCTGTAACGTCTCACGGGGAAACGATATTCAGTACTCCTGTCGATTATAATCGTATATAATTGTGCTTTAGTCGAATACGAATAGGCTAATGATACATTACCCAGAGGATATCTTGTATTAAACGTTAATGAAAAAAAAATTGGAAGCGCTTAGAGAGTTAATTGTAATTCGCGCTATATAAAAGCTGAATATTATTATGATGATGGAGAATTAATTATCTTAAACTGAAATGGAAAGTAATATAAATACGGGAAAAGAAGCTGGAAGATAGAAGTCCGACCTGATATTTGATTGGTTTTGATAAGAGCCGGAAATGAGAGAAACACTGTTACAGTAGTAAAATTATGAGCCAAATCCGATTAAAAGTATAAGGATTGTGAATTTTGAAGTCGTTATCAATGAAGCACAAATTTACAGCATTGTGGCGTATCGTGCACGGTCCTCTCTCATTTGCTCTGCACATAAAATGTCATGAATTTTCATGTTCTTACTTACTGATGAAGTAATAAATTTGTTTCATATAGAGGTTATTTAAAAACACATTGACAATGATTATATCTGAGGTGTGATGATTGACATTTATTCTTTAGAAGAGTAGACAGTTATGATTTGTTTTAGTATAAAGCAAATAGGAGGGGAACTCGTAAGATACGTCACATAGTTGCTAATTCGTGTTTGATCTATTGCAAAGCACTTTAAAAATTCATACTTTTTTTTTTAAATCGGATTTTGCTCAAACTTTGACAGACCTTGCTAAATAATTTTCGCTGAGAAAACAATGAATAATTGAAATAAAATTTTAGAAAACCATCTCGGTGGGATTCCGAAGGTGCGTAATTCCGAAAAATGAGAGATGGTTCTATGGCATTTTTGGAATTATGAACCTTCGGAATAATGAACCTCATTTCATTTTCAGAAATAGGAGCCTTCGGGAAAAAAAAGATTTTTGAAACCGTAACCCTAATTCTTTTTCTGATGATCTTAAGCCCGGTGAAGAAGAAAAAAAGTCCCCTGATAGTGTTTCGGCTCACAAAATGTAATATTTATTGACGGTAGATTCAAATCTAATAACAAAATAAAAGTTGAATAGAACGACATAAAAATGTGTAGAAATAAAACAAAAATGCCTAGCTCAAAGGAAACCGAAGTCCATCTGACACAACTGTCGATACTTCCTGTCTCCGAGACAATGATCTAAGAAAAATATGCACATGTCAATACAATAAGACATATATATCATGGAAATTCCATTTGTTTCGACCTTCAATTAGGACTGTTATACATATACTTGAAACAAAAATAACAAATTGTAGAGACTCGAGATCAAAAGGCTTCTTGTATCCATGGTTACTTTATTGTTTGGGTTTTGCAATATTGAAAAATATAATCTTAACAATAACCTTGTGCATGCAGGTAACATGATATGTGAAGCGTGTATAACAATATTAATATACATATACACTAGTCTAGCATCTGGACGGTTATATCTTACATAAAAAGACCTAAAAAGCTGAGGCCTATACTCGGATTATCAGATGATAGATTTGGGGATGTTTCACAAAGACTAAGATCGACTTTAAGTTAGACTTAACTATGGTAGACCGTTCATGCCACTGTTTTCTCTCAACATTCACTGGCATTGGTCTCTCTAGAAACGTACAGAATAATGACGGTCACAAATCTAGAGAATCTATATATTTTGATAATTCCTTATTGAAGGAAAAAATATTACCTAAAGATCATAATGGTGATAGCAAACAGTGGCATGAACGGCCTACCATATTCAAGTCCAACTTAAAGTCGATCTTAGTCTTTGTGAAACACTCCCATTACGTATATCCGAGATTAAGTCTGGATTTATTGAGACGTGATCTCTCACCGTTTCACAAATCTTCAATCAAGGATAATAATAATAATAATACTAATAATGATAATGATATGTCTTGTTTAATAGCCAGGGGCATCCTCGCCAGTAAGAGTACTGTCCTTTCCAAGGGCCCTGCAATCATAATATAAGGATATTAATAACTTTACCAATTAAAAAAAAGTCATCGAACTTTAATGGGGGTGATAGTAATTCATCGAAATATGATAACCACTTGAACAACGCTCAACATCATCGTGCTGTAGTGATTTCCGAGAATGATATACGAAAACAAGGGAGGCACTCGTTTTTTCCAAAAAAAGGTTCATTACTCCGAATTCTACGAAATCTTGAATCACAAATTCTCCTTACCAGTGGCTTCAGATCATAACTCCAAAAGTGCCATAGTGATCATAATTCCGTACATTTATTGCCCTATTCCGCAGATTCGTTTATCTGAGAAAAAAGAAGTAGATAATATTTTATGTAATTTGCGGAATTATGAACGCTACTTCTTTTTCCAAATTATGATCACCTTTTGCATTTCATATAGGCAAGACCAATATTCCACTACCTTTTTTCAACACAAACCGATTTTTATAATTTGAGGGAAAACGCAGTTCATCATCAATGCATTGCAATTCGAGGAATTAAATAGAATTTAATAATATCATTAATATCTACATTTGCTAGTATATTTATGACAACACATTTGTAAATTGCTCTCCGTGAAATTTGATAACATAACATTTTACACATTTGTTGTTGTTTTTGGTTTTCATTCACACACAAAAGAAATAGTTTGCGAAACATAATAAGACACATTTGTGTTATTTTTCCCATTCGGGATGTACATACATTTAAAACGTATCGTAACATTCTGTGCAAATATACATGTTTCCATTTAAATTATCCACCTACACTTAATATATAATACTGCATACAAATAGATCTTTTATGTAGAATAACATTAATTTTCAACCGTATAACATATCCATATTAAAGTATTATCACCATGGTTATGACTCACATTGTGTTGCATACATATGAAATAATCATATAAAAATACTGACTGGCATTCCTTTTTGGTTAAATTATCGAAGTTTGGTTTATGATGTATAAATTCATGTATACAAAACTAATGACCGGTATTCATAAGAACGTACCAATTCTAGAGCAGGTTCATACTATATTTAGGCGATTTTCCTCTAATGTAAGGAGAAGCAATCGCCAACCTCTTCTTTTCGCAAAAATTACCATAAATTTGTGACTAAAAAAAGGCAAACTAAATCATTAAAGTGGAAGATCACTTTTTCACTTGTTTCAAAATTAGATCAATTTCCATTGTACAGACCAATATAGATACTTTTCTATGTTAATTGAGCCGCTTAATCCCGTTTTTCCAATTAGTCCGCCTTTCTAAAAAGTGAAAAATAAATTAAAACTTGATTACATTGTGATTTATTGTATGGTTTATTTTACAAATGAAGAAAGGCGGGTAAATTTCGGCATAGAAATACACAATTTCACTAATATGAAACGATTTAGATCCTATAAAAGGCAAATCTGACGTTTAACTCGGAAATACATCCATCTTCTTATTATTTGGATGCATTTTGCTGAAAATTTTGGCCTATTTTAGAAACGATCTTACTCAAAAAATAAAATGCGGCTTTACAAGGCTACTGAATTGGGGGAGAGTGTGTGAGGTGGCCAAGCTAATTAATTTCAATAGCGCCCCTTCCCCTTCGTCCTGTTTCTTTTTCTTTTCTTTATTTTTCACCACTTGTCTGAGGGCACGTGTCCGTTATAGCTACGCCTGTGATGTGAAGACGGGAAATATTTACTTTTTATTGTGTTTTTGCCACAGTCTACATAGCTTACCAAAAATGCATCGTTATATTAATGTTGATAATAATTTTCCGTAGAATATTTGCTTTAATTCCTTTTAGAGAAAGATCCTTTTTTATGAACACTTCTATGAAGTATATATAGCACCTTACAAATTGCATAATATTCTTTCTTTTCATAGAATGTTACTAGATTTTCTTGGACTATATTCAAATATATTATAACCTGCAAAAAGCATAATCAGAATTTTATGACAAGTTCCTTACAGCATATTATGTACAAAAGTAGTGTGGCTCCTGGATTTCCTAATTATTTTTCCTAATTGGATGTTTAAACCTTCATTTACAACACAATGTTACAAATGAAGAAACAATTATTAACCTAGACTTATATTTACTAATAGGTATTTCAACAGTGTTTGTTTGTGTGTTAACTGTTGTTCATGACGTTGCTATTTTTTTTGCTATAATGTTTAAAGGCCATATGTCCCGTACGACATTATATGATTTATTTATTTAAAACAGGGTAAAAACCCGGTGAAAACGCCACACAGCAACTTGACTGCTTCACAAAGGGGCCGTGATATACAAATACAATTAAATATGAAATACGAAATACAAATACATATAATCAAATAATACACAACATTGAAATTGATGTATAGTATATATATGATTAAGGTTAATTGAATACAAAAATTGCAGTAAAATGTACCTGGAATAAAATGGTATAAAGCGTGACATATAGTGCAATATAACAAATTCGAATTACATTATATTTTGTTTTCCAATATAAATACGAATATAGTGCAATATAACCAATTCGAATTACATTACATTTTATATTCCAAAATAAATATAAATATAATGCATAAAACGGCACAGTACATGGAATATGATAAGCTGAAATATCCATATATATTTCACCCATTACTGAAAAAAAACCTTGTTATAATTATGACCAGTAGTGAAAACAGAAAGCACCATATTATTCCAAGGGACACCACGTATGAGGAATCGACCATAATACACTTAACAACTAAATTATTCACACCCCTAGTCAATTTTATGTTTGTTCTTTTTTTCGTAACTCAAAAATAAAAGATGGACCGGTTGAATTAGGACCGTTGATTACAAATTTAGATATAAGCGCAAAGAACATTAATCAGGATAAATCAAATTTGTACATACTTCAACCATTACAAAACTTGGTTAGGGCAATCATGAATAATTTAGTTGTTAATTGTAAACGTTCTGGTAAGGGGTAAAGACACAAACAAATAATGTTGATGATGATATTTTTGTAACAGTCTCCCGATGAACTTTTTAAAAAGAAAGAAAGAGAGAAAGAGAGAGAGAGAGAGAGAGAGAGAGATAGAGAGAGAAAGAGAGAGAGAGAGAGAGAGAGAGATAGAGAGAGAAAGAGAGAGAGAGAGAGAGATATATACCTTTAAGCGAGGATATCTAAACGCTCATTATTATCAGGTAACTCGACTGCCATAGAAGACGGGAAACCACTGGTGTCATCGACGCTAGCTGAACCGTCACGGATGCTGTCCTCTGTTTCTCTGCTCTGAACTGTGTTCTGTTGAGGATGAACACGAGAAGGGTTTCCTCTCACGCTGTTCATCCACCAGAACAACGACGTTTCGGTCGAGACCGAGAACGCTCTCCTGGCGGCGACGCGGAACGTCTCGCTACGGAGGGAGTAGATGAAAGGGTTCACGGCGCTGTTAAGGTACGTCAGCCAGCTGAGAATGGTACGGGGCACGAGCCCGGGAGCGTACTGCGGCGTGTAGAGGTCGATGAACACGAGCGTGTTGCTCGGGATCCAGGCAATGCAAGTGAACCCGAGGATGATGACGAGGGTCTTGATGGATTTGAGCTCGGAGCGTGGTCGAGTGGCTCGCTGATTGCCGGGACCGACCTGCGGCATGATGCGACGATCGGACTTTATCTTCTGAAGCACGATGACGAAGAGATGTAGGTAAAGAATGAACATGGTGATGAAAGGTATGATACCGTTGACGATGAGGAAAAAGTGGAGATGGATGATATCGAAGACGGCGCCGAACTCAAAGCAGAATACCTGGCCTGGGATAAGAGAGTGGATCCCTGCGAAAGGGAGCACCAGCGAGATGATGATGCTATAAACCCACATACTGGTGATGGCGATGGCGGCGCCGCGCTCAGTCGCGATGGTGCGGTAGATGTAGGGGTGGGCCACTTTGACGTAACGATCGAGGGTGATAAGCGTGAGCGAAAGACACGAAATGCTGGTCGAGAATATAATCGGGCACCACACTAATAGACATGTATACACGCCGTTTGCGAATGTCGGATTTAGAGTTAGATAGACACCAGGAATCATCGACAGCGAGACGAGGACGTCGGCGAACGCCAGGCTGACCACGAAAAAGTTCGACATCGTCCATAGCTGTTCGTTCTTCGTGACAAGGATAACGACCAAGGTGTTTCCGAAAAATATAATTATCAAAAGAATGATTTGGACGGCGATGGATATATTTGTCATGATGATGATGTAGGCTGGTAAGACCCAGCCGACATCGGAGCCGTAGCCATCGATGTCCGTCGATGAGACACCATCTGGAAGTATTGTCCCATTTATGATGTCGGTGGTCGGTGTCGATACATCAATTAACATCTTTGGCAGGAAAAACAAACCAAGCTCTTCCAAATAACTTTGAAGAAGCAGGGTTTTGTAAGTTGGTATTTCACCCGAATGCAGGCGATGTTTGAGCACTCAATGACTTGTTGCCCGCGGTGAGTAAGCTTGACAATTGAAAACTGAATCAAGAAGCAAATCTACCAATAATTTAATGATGACAATTCAACGACAAGTGAGAGAGCATAATGGGCGCTCAAAACAAAATTTTAGAGTCAGCTTTGCAACTTAGTTTAGAATAGTTTCGCTAAATCAACCAGAAATTAAGGAAGCGGTTTTGCGAGAAGAGACGAAAAGTAGAAAGCGGTAGAAATTGTTTGTTTGCGAGATGATTATACGGGTTGAAGCCCTCTTTCTCGCGACGTAAAGATTTACATGTAGGCAAGTGATATAAAAAGACCATGACACTTTTCGCTGAAAGACTTACCGATATGCTGGTAATCAAATTGTGGACAGGTTGCCATTACTTTCATTTCGGTATGATTAAGGGGCGAAATGTCATGAGCTAACTGATTGGTGTATACAGTATCAAAAGATTATCGTCATTTGTGACGATGACGAACCAATCATATGCCTCGGACGAGTCACGTGTTGCATTATGATATATTAACGAAGTCCCTGAAGTTCGTCGCGGTTCAACTCTCCTCCCCATCTACCGATTCTACCTCTCTTTCTTTCCCTGTCTCTCCGCTTTCTCTTTCCTTGTCTGTCTCATTGTCTCTTATTCTCTCTCTCTCTCTCTCTGTCCCTCTCTCCCTCTTTCTCATTCTCCCTCTCTTTCTGTGTCTGTCTCTCCCTCTCTCTTTTTCATTCTCCACCCCCCCCTCTCTCTCTCTATCTCTCTCTGTCTGTCTGTCTCTGTCTCTCCCTCTCTCTTTCTCAATCTCCCCCTCTCTGCGTGTCTCTCTCTCTCTCTCTCCCCCCTCCCCTCCTCTCTCTGTCTCTCTCCTTTCACTCCGTCTTCCCTTCTTTTTTTGCTCTTTACTCTAGTATTCTAGCTCTTTAATTTTCCTTATATTTCCCGGTGCTATGCTATCTTTGCTCTCTCTATTTCTATCTCTAGTTTTAAATCCTTGAATATTGCCTACTCTCTTTTCGACGCTTACAATTACGGAAACCAAGCATCAAATTATCTCAAAAATTGATAGCCATGTCAGCAAACCCATTTGGAAAAGGGCAATATTTGAAATTGTAATGACGGACTGTTTATCTTTTCTTAGACAATTTGCATCATCGCTTTGAGTATATCAGTAGACCATTGTAACCCGCTTTCACACATGAAGGGATAAAATTCCGTGAAGCTTATTAGTTTAAAGAGCTTTAAAGTATTCAGCTTTTAATACGTAAGATATCATTCACACACAGACAATTTTGGTGCGGTCATTATATTACAAGATTCACTGCGATATTAAGCGGCAAGTGTTTGCTATCAGACAGAATGGTGCGATGCCGCGATCTAACCGGGGATCTAATTTGTCAGGGAAGTAATATCCGTTAGTATCTGTCCGAACATCGTATATTTCGGAATAAGGGATATTTTAGTTTAAAAGTAAAATGTCCCATTTGCAGGCCACATAAATGAAAAGGTTAAATTCCAATGACATTTCAAAGATAATACTAATTTATAACATCCCTCAGAACAACATGGCTTGAACATGTCTTTAAGTGGAAAAATGACGACCATTAGTTGTCGAAGCGACTTTATTGATTGCAATCACTACAGTAAGGGTCTGATTGTCAGACCATTGTACCGAATGGTCATACTTTTGGAGCTGCGCAAAGATTCAATCAGTTTAATTTTGGCCATTACTAGAATTGGGTTATTGATGTAGACAAAATGCTCATGTACCCTTTATACAGGTCATTTTGTGTATGTTATTACCAAAGGCCTACTGTTGTAAATATACTTGGAATAAAATTAAAAATCGTAGAGACCGGAGATCAAAAGGGTTTTGTATCCATGGTTACTTTATTGTTTGAGTTTTGCAATATTGAAAAATATAATCTTAACAATAACCTTGTGCAGGTAACATAATGTGAAGCATTTTTAAGCGACAGGGTGCAGTTGGTGTATGTGAACAATGATTTTCATTCAAACGGATCTACATTATAACTATGGATATTAATCTTCACATCATCTTATGCAATTAATCTCCCGGCCCCCCACTCAGTGTTATTTAGGGTACGCATAAATGCTCGTTCCCTCTTTTTGAAAGCACCCCCTATCTGAGGACTGCCAACATTTTCGAACCCCCTTTCGCGGGCTTTTCGCGGGCTTTTCCTGCCTTGGAGACCCCCCTAAAGCAGAAAAAATGCTCAATGTACCCCCCTAAATTCGGAATAATTTCTCAGGAGTCCAAAGAAATGAGAGAAAAAAAGAAAAAACACCCCCTTTTTAAAGAAATCTCCGGGTGAAAAGTCAAATACACCCCTTTTTTTACAATTCTCGGGCCGGACTTTGTCGCACGAAAAGTACCCCTTTACCGGACATTTTGGCAACACACATGCGGTCATTCCGACCCCTGAGTGGGGGGGGGGGGGCCGGGATTAATCTACTATATCATCTTGCTCTCCACTGGAAGGTCTACAATCAACAGTCTACTTATATTCATCGTTCTCGTATATACTTGTACTTCATTCCATCTATCTTCATATCATCATCATGGCGAAAGCCCAAGCGGCGGCTGTTGCCGCTGCTCATGACTATCTTAAAGGAGAGGAATTCCTCAGTTCCATCGAGAAAACAGTAGAAAATGCTATTGAAAAGGCAATGAACAAAGAAATGGCCAAGTTCCTACATCGACTTGAGCTCATCGAAAAGTCTAACAATGATATCGCTGAGCGACTTGACCGTAACGACGGGAAGACAATGGATATAGAAGTGGACCTTCAAGCTAAGGAGAGAGAAATCAGGGTTCTTAAAGACCTATCAATCAAGCAAAGTGACGCAATTAACAATCTTCAAATCGCCGTAAATGAAGCGGAACAATACTCAAGACGCAATTGTTTAAAGTTCTTCGGGGTAGCAGAGCATGATGGAGAAGATACGGACGAAGTAGTGTGCACTATCGCCAAGGAGAAGCTGGGCGTGGAACTATCGAAGCATGACATCGATAGGTCGCATCGTGTCGCCGTGAGGTTCCATCGCCGTCAGTTCCATCGAGAAAACAGTAGAAAATGCTATTGAAAAGGCAATGAACAAAGAAATGGCCAAGTTCCTACATCGACTTGAGCTCATCGAAAAGTCTAACAATGATATCGCTGAGCGACTTGACCGTAACGACGGGAAGACAATGGATATAGAAGTGGACCTTCAAGCTAAGGAGAGAGAAATCAGGGTTCTTAAAGACCTATCAATCAAGCAAAGTGACGCAATTAACAATCTTCAAATCGCCGTAAATGAAGCGGAACAATACTCAAGACGCAATTGTTTAAAGTTCTTCGGGGTCGCAGAGCATGATGGAGAAGATACGGACGAAGTACATGTAAAGTTGCGTACTTCAATTGCACCCCTGCATGTAAAATAACTTTTACGCATTTTAACCTTATTCTTGTTTACCTTACCTTACTTTATTTTGTATACGTATATAATTAACCTATGGTAGTTTGTGACTCCCCTTTCCCTTTTAGTAACCTATCCAACCTAGAATTTGACTGTTTATTCCAAAATTCGAAAAATGAGTTTAATAATAGTAACATAAACAACATGTATGGTACGAATATGAACCCGACTGAAGAGGATAATTTATCAGATATTGACCCTGATGTTAACTGCCCTGTACTTGATGATCCGAATAAATACTGGCTACCAGCTGACTTCAATTCTGAAATGCACTTTGATAATGATTCCTTTAGTTTACTCCATTTTAACGCAAGAAGCCTAAACAAAAAATTTGATAATATACATGATTTTATTACAAAACATATCCATACAAATTTTTCAATATATGGATTCAGTGAAACATGGATACACCTATTGACACCAAAAGAATTATTTCATTTAGAAAATTATAGTTTTTTTAACAGTGACAGAACAAAGAGTAGAGGTGGTGGAGTGGCCATGTTAATTCATGATTCATTGAATGTAAAAGAAAGGGTGGACATAACTTTGGCGCATAATTTATGTGAGTCTCTCTTTCTAGAAATTGAAATATGTAATCGAAAAAATGTAATTGTCGGAATAATTTATCGTGATCCTAGTTCAAATATAGCTGATTTTAATGATGATGTAAATACGTGCCTTAATAAAATGTTAAATGAAAAGAAGGACATATATATTATGGGTGACTGGAATATAAACTTACTTAACACCTCACCAATTGCAAATGTTAATGACTTCGTTAATATTATATATAATAATTCTTTTCGACCCTTAATTAACAGACCGACGAGAATAACACAAGGCTCGACAACTCTTATTGACAATATATTTACCAATGTCTGTGAAAAACAAATTTCCTCTGGAATATATAATGATACAACTGACCATTTACCTATATTTTCTATTACCCGTAATACAAGGTCCTATCCTAAAGCTGATGACAATATGAATATTACTGAAAGATGCTTTAGCCAAGGAAATATTGATAGTTTTAATAAAGAGTTACTCTCTTTTGATTGGATTGATATATTATCAGTTCAAAATATTGACGATGCATATAATAATTTCCTTAAAGTATTCAAACTAATGTTTAATGGTAATTGTAAAATGGTAAAGAAGAAAAATACAAGGTCTTCAGCTAAAAAACCTTGGGTAACTCAAGGATTGTTAAAAAGTATTAATAGAAAGAATCGTCTACATAAATTATTTTGCCAAAAACGTACTAAATCCATTGAATTTAAATATAAGAAATATCGAAACAAATTAAATGAAATCCTACGAACGGCTCGTAAAAAGTATTATTGTGACTTGTTAACCAAGAATAAGCACAATCTTAGAAAAGTTTGGCAAATTATAAATGATTTAATGTGTAAGAAAAATAAAAAAAACTTTCCATTATATTTTATGAAAAATAATGTAAAAGTGTATAAAAATGAAGATATAGTAAATGAATTTAACAATTTCTTTTCGAACATTGCTGCAAATACCTTAAAACAAATTCATCATAATTCTAGAAAGCAATTTAGACACTACCTTAAAAATCCAAGTCAAACATCAATGTATTTTTATCCAACTAATGAATTAGAAATCATCAAAATTGTTAAAGAAATAAAAATAAGTTATAGCACTGGCTTTGATGATATCAGTACTTTTGTTGTAAAAAAAGTAATCCATTCCATATTAACCCCTCTAGTCCATATATTTAATTTATCTTTATGTTCAGGAGGAGTACCTAATAATCTGAAAATTGGAAAGATCATTCCTATATTTAAAAAAGGCGATAAACACTTATTTTCCAATTATCGATCAATTACATTATTACCATGTTTTTCAAAAATCCTGGAAAAAATTGTTTATAAAAGACTCATTTCTTATTTGGATGGAAATAAAATATTAAATAATTGTCAGTATGGCTTTAGGGCAAGACATTCCTGTGAACATGCATTAATTGATTTAAATAACACTCTTTTAACTAATATCAATAACAATTATCACTCATTTGGAATATTTTTAGACTTGTCAAAAGCCTTCGACCTCATAGACCATAACATACTTTTATATAAATTATCCCATTATGGTATCAGGGGAGCAGTATTGAAATGGTTTCAGAGCTACTTACTTGATCGACGTAACTATACTTCTAAATAATAATTATAATTCCCAATACTCGACAGCCCAGTATGGGGTCCCTCAAGGCTCCATACTGGGTCCGCTCCTCTTCCTAATTTATATTGATGATTTATGTACAGCTTCTTCATTTTTTGATTATGTCTTATTTGCAGACGATACAACTATCATTTCAACCCATAGTAACTTTCTGTTTTTGTTAGAAAAAAACAATAATGAATTATGTAATATAGCCGATTGGTTCGATGCTAACAAATTGATTGTTAATTATGAGAAAACTAATGTTATGTATTTTCGAAAACCTCATGTATCACACAATTGTTTAGATTTTCATATACAAATTAATGATGTTACTTTAAATTTGGTTAACTCTGTCAAATTCCTAGGATTTATAGTTGATGATAATCTGTCATTTAAGGAACACCGTGTCTGTATAAGTAATAAGATGTCAAAGAACATAGGTATATTATCTAAATTACATAGTACCCTTACTGAAAAGCACCTATTTATGCTTTATAATTCTTTATTACTTCCCTATATTTTTTATGGTAATATTACTTGGGCAAGTTGTGGCACTACTAAATTGAACCCTATACACAGACTGCAAAAAAAGGCCTTACGCATATGTTCGAACTCCCCTTACTTAGCTCCGTCAAGCCCAATATTTGCAAGATTAAACACATTGACAATTTTTGATATTCATAAAATTCAAATTGCGATCTTGATGTATTACGTGAAACATAATTTAGCACCTCTTAATATAATTTATTTATTTCAGTATAATAAAGATTACCATCAATATAATACCCGTTCCCACTCTAAATTCCATTATCCATTAGCACTGAATCAGTCAACTCTTAATGCATTTAAATATGTTGGTCCTCGAATATGGAATTCCCTCTCTTCTGATGTAACTTCCAGCAGTAATGTTACTTCCTTTAAAACCAAACTCAAACGTTCAATAATAATTACCTATGTCAAATAAACATGTAATTTCATTTCTCCTCCCTACGTTTTCTTACTTCACCTTTTCCTATTTCCCTTTGCCTGTATGTTTAGTGTTTAATGTTTTTCCTTTGTTGTTTTTTTTAAATTAAGTTTGTTTTGTACTATCTCATGTTTATTAAATGTATATTTCTTTATGTATTGGGTACCCCATTCATCAAGCCTTGGCTTTTAGGGGTATCCTGACCATTTAAACTGTACAATTTTCATACATGCATGATTTGTATATTGATTTTTTTATTTTTTTTAATGGTTTAATAAAACGAATTGAATTGAAAATTGAAAGCGTGTATAACAGGCTTTTTAGTATCAACTACGGAAATGGTGGTGGTTGGTGGTGGTGGTTATTTTACCTGACTGCTAAGAAAGCATAAATGCTTGTAAGTTAGCAACCAGACGGCCGACGGCTTTAGGTCCTCTCCGAAGGACCTGGTAATGAAGATTAATGCCTTACCAAAGGGAACTAGCGCATCACCTTGGTTTCGAACCCGGGTCACCGGATTACGAGATCACTGCTCTACTGGAGGAATCCATTGTGAAGTAGGGCTTGTAGAATGTGGATCCCTCAAATAGAAAAACGCTAAGCCGGTCTACTTCCATAGATTTCCATGTTAATCTTTAGAAACGCGCTGATATATCGCATTTGTATAACTGACAATCTGTCTCATATTCAAATGCGAAAAATATAACCGATTTGCTGATCCTACTGCCATACCTGGTGTTCTGCAAAGGGATTTTGATTCTCAGCATACGAAAGGTCATAGATTCATTCCTACATGTGCCTTGAAATAGAATTTCTAGATAGACGGCGCCATATAAATGCCTATTAATATTATTATTATCATCATTTACATCGGCAACGTGTTTTTAACCAACATTTGAACTTCTTTACAATTATTGGAAATTCGAATTGAAAGAAATATATATTAAACGAAAAGTGAAAATATAAATTAAATTATAATCACGGGCGCCACCGGGTAGGTTTTTTTCTTCAAGAGTGTGATACGTGTGTTGCGGCAAAAAAATTTGCCGTTACGTTTTGCAAAAATTGGCCGTCGACAATTTGTGCCGCAACATACGTGCCACACTACATTTGCTAACCAGTTTGCCGAAAAAATGTCAACAATCGAGAAAGCAAAGGAAAATTTAAAAAAAGAAGAAGACAAAGAGTGACAGAGATCTAGAGAGAGATATATATATACAGAGAGAGAGAGACAGACATACATACATACAACGAGATAGAGAGGGTGAGACCATGGGCGTCAATCCTTACGTAATACCTATTGTTCAGGGGGGGGGGTGAATGAATAGATCACCCCCCCCTGAACAATAGGTATCAATTACAGATTTACGCCCATGGGTGAGACAGAGAGAGAGAGGGGGTGGCGGTGGTCCTCATATGTGATTTTGTTGTCGTTGGTATTTAAAAGGTACTATGTCCCATTTGCAGGCCTACAAAAATGAAAAGGTTAAATTCCACCGGCATTTGAAAGATAATACTAATTTAGAACTTCCCTTAAAACGAAAGGGCTTGAAATATCTTTTAGTGGAAAAAAAGAACCGTTAGTTGTCGAATCGACTTTAGTGATTGCAATCTATTTAGTAAATAGTCTGATTTTCAGGCCCTTATATATACAAAATGGTCGCGCTGTGTGCTGCGCAAAGATTCAATCAGTTTAATTTTGGCCATTACAAGTAGTGCGTAATCGATGTTAAAGCTCATTGTATGTACACTGTCGCTCATATAGTTGGAATATTTTTGTTTTACCCCCAATTTATGGAATTATTTTGAAAATAATTTAAAATTAATTTATCTAGATAATAGTATACATTCTCAGATTTTATTGAATAATAATTTGCCAATGTGTGTTTTGCGTGACTGTAAAAGCATGTGTATGCTACTATGCTTATCAACTATGGGACCTACGCCCTTAAGTCATAAATGACAATTATGAGGATTAATGCCCCACAAAAGGGCACTAATATAGCTCATCGACACGGTTTTGATCCTGGGGCCTCACAGTTACGAGGCAATTGCTTTGTCACTGAACCATGACTGTAGGCAGCGGGGGCTAGGGTAGGGGGCAGTTTCCATAAATTAAAAAAAAAAGCAATACATTTTCAATAATTTATTGCATTTTACCCCAGTCCCCAACATAAAAAAAAAATCCTCTGGACGGCCATGCATTATGGCTCAAGGCATGGTCACATTAAGAGATTTAATGTGGATATTCCAAGATAATCTATCATCAATTTCAATCCCTAAATATCTGATACTTCTTACTTGTTCTATTGTTTCAATATCAATACGCACCTTAATTCATCGTTACCTCGTGTGTTACTACTCAACAGCATAACATTACTCTTATTAGTATTAATACGTAATCTATTTTTACAATACCATTCATTTAAAGCATATAAATCTGCTTGGAGCTTAGATTTAATGACATTAATATCCATATCAGAAACATAATAGACAACATCATCAGCGTATAAATTACATGTACTTAACCGTAAGCAATCAGTAATCATTTATAAAAACAAGAAAGAGGGAGGGGCCTAAAATACTCCCCTGAGGAATTCCTATAGTAATATCCTTTGTTTCGGACAGTTTACCATGACAATAAACTGCTTGTTTCCGACCAGATTAAAAACTAGAAAACCATTAAGTTCAGTATTTAAAATACCATACTTATTCAATTTGGACAACAAAAGTTCATGGTCAATACAATCAAAACATTTAGAAATATCAAGAAAACAGGCACCAACTGTTTCCTTTTCATTAAAAGATTCGTACCAATCATCAATGCCTCTATGTAAACATGTATTAGTTGAATGATTTGGCAAGAAAGAATATTGGTCAACACTAATAAGATGATTAGTCTGCAAGTAAGATAAACAAATTGAGACTGAACTTCCTTTTTCAAGCAGTTTAGCAATATGACATACGACTGAGATGGGTCTATAATTTGAAATATTATTCGTATCACCGTTACCTTTATAAACAGGCGTAGGCCTAGTTCTGGCCAGTTTCCAATCATTTGGTAAAATCCACAATTTAAACTTTCATTAAAAAGATGATTAAGAGAAATATTAATATAAGGAGCTGAGATTTGAAGAAATTTTCTATCAAATTCTAAGATATCATTATCTTATTCAGATATATTATTGGCTGGTATAGCCCGGGGATTAGGCCACGAGGAAAAATATATAGATATTCCTCGCGGTCAAGAGAATGTGTACTACATCACATCCAGTTAATATAGGATTTCTCGGTCATTTTCGTAAGCTTTTCATTCGTTTTGATACAAAGTTCATTCAAATTCGCGAAATAAAGCTGCCGGCGTGTTAATTACATTCAAAATAACACTGTTTTCATTTGATTTACTTATTCGGTCAATGGATTTAGCACTTTTTTCGTTCAATTTAACAACCGCTTACAAATGCGCAGTTTGCATTCATTTTCGTCAATAATGGCAAATCGGACGTCCGTACCATTCAATTTCACTTTGGGTCATTCTAAATAACAAAGTTTTCATTCATATTCGCCTATATTTAGAAACCTATGGTATACATGGTATATGCACATGTTTCTCATCTAAATTAAACAAATGAGTTATATAACATGCCTAGATGTCTTGCCCGTCAACATGTAGAGGGTTAAACATCTCTAGATATAAGATTGGACATCATCTTACTGATGTTCTCATCACGGACTTTATCGTACTCGGTCATCTTTTGGAAGTGATATTACGTAGACGAACATGGTAATGTAATGCATGATGTAACTATGATCATTAACATTATAACCAAATCAAGATTTCATATTGTATACGTGTATTCTTTAGTTTATGTCCACATGACATGAGTTATTGAGATGTGCGCGCAGTGAGCATACAATGTATCAAACTCATTAATGATTGTGTAGCGTGATCGTGATTGTAATTGAGATGGTGATTACGATTGTGACTGTGATGGTAATTGTGACTGTGATCACGATCGTGATTGTGATTCAGTGTGATGGTGATTCAGATTTTGATGTGATTATGATTGTGATTGAACTGATACTCATAGATTGTTCTTAACATGTTCAATACAGACTAAATATAATAACACAAATATAAATGGCTTCAAAGAGATTACGAATATCGAATAAATTATCAAAAACAAAACAAAACAAAACATTACAAATAAATCAATGTATAGAGTATTGATACCTGCCCCCCCCCACCATTATGGTACGCCACTCCAATAAATACAACCGTAGTCTGTAAACACACACTTTGCATGCACTTATATCATTGCATATTCATAAAAAGACACTCTTGCTTAGTTCCATGCTTATTCTATATTGATGTGGCTAGGTTTTGATCTACTTAACACATGATCGTTCAGTTGCTAAATGGTGATGATTTAGAGGGTATACATAATTATACACCCATAGTGAGGACAAATAAGATGTTTGTGGCTCACCAACCCATACAATTTGAAATGGATTTAGCATGGAACTAAGCTTGCGGGGTTTTATATAATCATACTGGGTAAGATTTACATGTTTAATTTGTCTGCAAAACGTGTGAAACTGTATGCAAAGAAACGAATTTGAATTCACGGAAGACGCTATTACGTAATCGCAAATCGTTTCGCTTTAAATTGAATGAAACTTGTACGAAAAAGAAACACGTTTTAATTCGAATGAAAATGAAATGTTTTTGAATGATCGTTTTAGGAATTGAAATGCTAAAAAACGAATTTGAACGAAAAATAACAGCTGCGGTGACAGAATCGGCGAAATTGAAGGAACATAAAATGAATTTGTGTGGCCAACTTACGAAAGTGACCGAGAAATCCTATATTTAGTATATTAGATAGCCTTTGAAAGTTTGAATACGCTTTGTAATTATAAAATTAATAGTATTTGACATCTCTCTCTTTCTCTCTCCCTCTCTCGCTCCCCCCCCTCTCTCTCTCTTTCCCTCTCTCTCTCTCTCTCTCTCTCTCTCCCTATCTCTCTCTCTCTGTCTCTCTCTCTCTCTCTGTCTGTCTCTCTGTCTCTCTCTCTGTCTCTGTCTCTGTCTCTCTCTCTCTCTCTCTGTCTCTCTGTCTCTCTCTCTCTCTCTGTGTCTCACTCTCACTATCTCTCTCTCTCTCTCTCTCTCTCTCTCTCACTCTAGCCGCGTCAAATGCGGACGGCTAAGACAATGCAAACAATAGATACACGTATGGTTGCTTGGATACGGTACGACAAAGAAATATATTCATTTGACCACGTAGTCAATATATAAAACATCGAATAAAGACCGGAATTGAAAATATTCTAATTACTCTCCTCATGATCGATATCACGTGACGTCCAATCAAACCTTTGTATACTTGACATTTATCGAAAGAAGAGGAATCATCCATAAACTGGATACTTTTCATCGGAGATTCTTCGAAAGTGTTAACTTTTGAGCACACTTTAGTTTCTTCAAAGTTTTCCTTTTTTTTCTTCTTCAAATACAAGTACGGATATCAAGCCAAAAAGGTTTCTTTGCCCAGCGCTAGAGTATCATGGTTTAAGCTTATGACACTTGGGGGATATTGTTTACCCCAGATACTTTTTAATAGCCTACTAAAAATACCTAAGTGAGAAGAGAAAAGCTGGGCCTTAATCTCTACAGTGTGAGTCAAAAAAAACTTTACACCTAGAAAAATGCTAATAATTTTAAGAATCATTTATGAAAAGTAAATTATTATACACCATATGAAAGAGTGTTTCATCCCAAATCGTTTGGTACCATTTTGGGTGGTATTTGTTCACGCTTGGATAAATAGGAGGCATTGTTTGCGAGAGTGCAAAAATCGACTTGCGCCAAATAATGCTTATGTGATGTTTGAATAAAACAATTGGGGATTTCGGTATTAATTCGGTCTTTGCAGATCCAAATAACATCCCTACCAAAATTAATCATGTCACACATATCAAAAACACACACAGAGTCACACTCAATAAGTCACACAAACACACGCACACTCACTCGCACATACACACACACACACTCGCATAGCAAATTTAGATGTGACAGTTTGGATCGGCCTTCTTGGAAATGGAAGTCTTCTTGGACCCTTCTTCTTTGAACAGACAGTGAATGGGGAGGCGCTATCTAAGAATGATAGATGATCAGGTCGTCCCGGCTCTGAATCAGATGGCACGATTTAGGCGTCAGAGAAACGGTCCTTTCAGGCACATTTGGTGGGCACAAGATGGTGCCCCTGCTCACAGGACAAGGATTGTGATGACCAGGTTGAGAGAACTCTTCGGGAACAGGATCATCGCTCTGAACGAACCTGTGGAGTTGGTCACGTCGATCCCCGGACCTAACACCGCTTGATTTTTTTCGTCTGGGGTTATCTCAAGTCTCGGGTGTACCAGAGCCCACCTGCGAACCTTAACGGACCTACGAGAGAGGATCAGGCCGGATTGAGAGCGAAGCACTTGGGAGAGACAGGCGCATGCTTCGTCGAGTGTTTCAGGAGATGCTCCATCGCGCTAGAAAGTGCATCGAAAGGGACGGAGGTCATGTCGAGGAGTAGATGAACGGACAGTTACTTGCTGTTCACAAATTAAGCTTCAAAGGATCCATGATGATAAGCATTTAAATTAACATTATCATCATAATTATGATGATCGTTAACAATTTGAAGATCCAGTAAAAAAATAAAGTATTTTACTCCAAATGAACACCATTATCATATGTTTGTGTGTGTGCGCGTGTGTGTGGGTGGGTGTGTTAGTGTGTGTGTTTCATATGTGCGTGTGTGTGTGTGTGTGACTTTGCTACTGAAAAAAGCATCTGCAATGCATCTCATTTCATACATTCAATTCATTCTCTCACTTTAAGACTTTGGCGCAATTCGATTTTTGCACTCTCGCAAACAATACCTCCTGTTCATCCAAGCGTGAACACATTCCATCCAAAAATGGTACCAAATGATTCAGGATAAAACACTCTTTCATATGATGTATAATACTTCACTGTTCATAAATTATTTTTTAAATTATTAGTAATTTCCTAGGTGTAAAGTTTTTTTTGACTCACACTGTAGTGCAACTATTTCTACATCATTTCGAATGAATTGAACTTTAAAAATGCATGAACTGGTTGAGCAGTAAGAAATAAATGTTTGATTAGTTGCAGGTTGCAAGTAGTTCAGTCGAGGATTAGAATAGAAAGAAATATAAGAGTATATTTACTTGTGACATCTCGAGGTTAAATACATCAAAGTGGAAAAGAGGTCGAATGAAGTAAACTTTAAAATGCATGAAATGGTTGAATAGTAGTAAACAAGAAATAAATGTTTTATTAGTTGGAGGTTGCGAGTAGTTCAGTCGAGGATTTCAATATAACAAATATAAGAGTACATTTACTTGTAACACTGGAGGTGGAAAAGGTCAAATAAACACTTGAAAATAAGCTATATATTAATTACGCATGACAAAACATCCAAAGGTTTAATGATAATAATAATAATAACAACAACAACAATAATATCTATTTTAATAATACAAATAAAAGTAATAATAGTAAGTAATAATATTAATAATAAAATAGTAATAACACTAATAATAGTAACAATAATAACAATAATAATAATAATAATAATAAAATATAACGAAACAAACAAATTATGATAATAATGATGATAATTACAATAATGATAATGACTATATAATATACATAATATGATATCATATTTACTGGACTAACTATGTTCTAGCTTGCGACGTTTCACGTCGACTTAAAATAAAAATAATAATGAAAATTATACAAAAATAAAATAATAACAATGGGTTCTTGTATACGCTCATGTCTGGTACATTGTCAAACTGGTGCTCCATTACTATTACCCTGGCTTTAGAATGGCCGCCATTATGGCGCTCTATCAAGTCCGACCAGAATCATAAATTTTCTTCTTCAATCTGAAAAGTCTTCTATTATATTCGTATCGATATCGAGGACGAAATGACCTCGAATGACAATGTAGTAAATTAAAGCCCCACTGCACTAGTTTGGCCAGGAGGGATTGGACCTCCATGCAAGATCACTGACAGGTGGTTATCTCATCAAATCAGCTCTCAATTGACATAAGAAAATGAGGATCATGGGGGACCAATGTTTACTGATTAGGCATTGTTTGCTATATAGAGGGCACAAGTAGCTATAAGTAATGCAGTGAGGCTGTAAAGCATAATATGAAAGAGATAATGATCGCTGAGAACAAAAAAATCTAACGAAAGCGAGATATAAATTTTGTAGGCGATCTCACAACTAAATAACTTTGCACTGGCGTACCCAATTAAATTAAACCATGACTTATGTTCAATTCCGTACAAGCGATTTATAAATGGTCGTGATATCACATGATTTTCAACAAAATGCGCGTTTCTCCATTTACGTTGCAAACTGACACATTCCAAAATAGCCAGGAAGCGCATAATGCTTTTTAGAGTCACTAATGGGCCTTAGTGGCCACTAACGGTAACATTAGTAGAAAATTGCTTTCAAGAAGCTACTGCGACAAGCACTGCCGGGAGATAACATGCTACCCACCACTGTTTGCTATAAGCAAGCATGTTAATCAGGCCACGAGAGCCATGTTCAATTTGACTTGCAAGGCAAAGAAATTGGGCTTACCTCTTGATGTTCAATGTGAACTTTTTGATCAGTTAGTTGTCCCGATTTTATTATATGGAAGTGAAGTATGGGGTTTACAGAATTTAGAATGTATTGAAATATTTCATAGAAAATTCCTTAAAAGCTTGTTTAAACTTAACGGTGGTACTGCTAACTGTATGGTATATGACGAAGTTGGTAGATTTGTTTTAGCAGGTAAAGTGAAGAAACGTATGATTAATTTTTGGGCGAGGGTTAGTCAGGGTAAAACATCTTTCTTATATTATCTATAGTCGGTTACGTAAGCTACATGAAAGTGGGTGATGCGGATTTTAATAAGTCTTCAATATTCATATCTTTATCGAGGATAATGTGTCCTCGGATGACAATGCAGTAATTTAAAACAATATAATACGAAAGAGATAATTATCACTGAGAACAAAAAAATCTACCGAAAGCGGGATATAATTATTAAGCCTTTCACACAACTAAATAATTTTACCTTTTCATTGTGATAAGTCATCAATATTCATATTTTTACCGAGGACAATATGACCTCGGATGACCATGTAGTATAATAAAAATATAAAATGAAAGAGAAAATTATCGCTGAGGGGAGAACAAAATCTAACGAGAGCGAGATATAACTATTTAGGCGATCACACAACTACATAATTTTGCCTTTTCATTCTGATAAGTCCTAAATATTCATATTGTTATCGAAGACAATATGACCTCTGGCTCTGATGACATACTGTAAATCAAAACTTAATACGAAAGAGATAATTATCGCTGAGGGAAAAAATCTACCGAAAGCGGGATATAATTATTAAGCCTTTCACACAAC